>JAEIGF010000350.1:0-101392 GCA_018903485.1 Drosophila littoralis | reverse complement strand
AACTGTTATTAACGTTTTTGACTCAAGCAAGGTACATTTTGTTGGTTTGTGCAGAAAAAAGGGACAAATATGTCACTGTTTTTCTGCTGGTTTCATTGCCGTTCCTACAACAACAATATCAATATTTATTAAAAGCTCAGAGTGACTTTTCATCTCCTTCTATTTATCACTCGATAAGCAAAAGCTTTGTGGCTCTACACGCGTGTATCAGCTTCTAATTAGCATACGTATCATGCTGTCGCAACATTAAGCGGTATAGCAACATGTGTTTGGGCAAAAGTCTGCGAACGTTTTGTCAACATGTTGCCAAAGCGCGCATGTATATGAAGTTGTATGTTGCTGGCATTATCTAGCTACAACATTTTATTTTCTAGGCTAATTTCATATCGACAAAATAATTGCAAGTGTTAGACCTAAATAGCTGATATGATTACGGCAGTTACCTTTCATGATTAAAATGCCGCTAAGATGGGGTTTTAGAAAAGCAAGTGTGGAAAATTGGTGGAAAACTCTTTATTTATTAAATTCTAATTATCCACTGACGAATTTTTTTGATATACGATTTGCCTTTATTTACGTCAAACAGACAAACAAATTAAACGCTATTTAGTACCATTGGGCAAGTTTTTTCTGCCCATATCAGAAATGCAACCGACTTTTGTGGATAAGCTGGAAAGTTTTGCAGGAAAATCACATTAAATAAGCGTCCATATAGTTCAGATATGCACAGCGTTCTAGGCACACATTCCACTAAGGATAGTAGAACAATGGAAAATTGGTGCTGGGCAACGCAATTAATCATACATGAATGCCAACGTGCCAGCTGAAGGTATAATAAACAGCTAAACAATAATAAAAAATATACATGAGGCAGGACGAGCTTTGATATACTTCCCACGTTTGCTTTACGCATTGGCCGTACCGTTCCTGGAAACGCCCATGTTCCCTTTATTGCATTTTCTAGTCAATTATGTGGGCTTCATTCGCTATTTGCCCCCACACCCGTTGCACAAGGATACTGCAGGACAAATTTTTTAACACGTGCAGTAGACCTCATGTGCAACATTTTCAGCGCAACAAAGCAAAGTTAATTGAGTTCGACAATTAACTAGACGAGACTGTCTTAACTGATATACCCTAGCCTTCTTCTTTAGCGAACGAAATGTGACCCAACTTGAAATTATCTGAACTTGGTACGATTTATTATGCTGGGCTTTTTCAACTCATTCAGTTCGATTACAGTTTCGATAAATGTTATCGGTTACATATTTGAAGCAAGTGAGAGTGCTGCAGAAGTGCTGAACTTTCCGATTTCAAGGGCATAAATATGGTATAAAATAAAAAGAGAAATATTCTGGATCTGTGCATACTCTTTAGGAGCCTGCCTATCAAGATTGGTGTATCTTTATATATTATATAACTTTCTACTTATACTAATCACACTTCTTTTTCTTTGTATTTTTATATTTTTGCCTATTATCGAATATTTTATATTAATATATTATATTAATTTGCCATTTGTCAAAATTGAGAGACTAGTTCGCATAGACAAAGGACCGACGGACCGACGGATATGCTTATATTGACTCGGCTGTTGATACTGGTCAAGAACATATATACTTAATAGGGTCGGAGATACTTCCCTCTATGTGTTACACATTTCACGACAAAATAATATTTCGTTTCAATTGAGAGATCAAATTTTTCTCCCTTAATGGTATAATTCCCGTAACAGGGAAAGCAACTAAAATCTGGCACAGCAACAACTAAGAGAGCGAGAGCGAGAGCAGAGCTGGCTCTCTTCTCTCTGCCTGCTGCTGGCTGGCCACAAAAGCGCGCCTTGAATTATGCATACACTGCACTGACTCGGCTATTGATGCCGATCAAGAATATATATACTTTATGGGGTCGGAGATGCTTCCTTCTGCCTGTTACATACATTTGCATTTTGCACAAATACAATATACGCTTTTTATCCATTTTTAATGGGTTCATTTAATGGGTTCATATAACAAGTAAGAGGTTCTAGTTCGGAGCTCCCGACTAGGGAATACCCTGAACCCTCTTATTCCAACACCAAATTCAGCTCGAGCTACGCGCTGTTATGATTTTGTATTAACAAAGATAAATTTAAAAAAATGTAAGTTCCCTTGGCAGGGTTCGAACTCGCAACTAACCGCACTACTTGCCGCCGTTTCTACTCAACAGCCACACTACCGACAAAAAAAAAAAATAGTTTCCTCAGTAAATCTCAAACTCGCTACATACAACACCACTTGCCACCGCCTCTACTCAACAGCCACACTAGTAATTGGGTCTTAGTGAGAAAAAAAACCAACTAAAATAGTAGCACAGAAAACAAATCAATCGCAATTGCAGAGCTGTTGATAGAACTCGAAGCAGACGCGCATGAATGTGTGTGTGTGTGTGTACATGTATACAGAATTCTTGGAATTTGCTCATGCCGCTGCTAACATGTGGGTAATCAAAACAAGTAACATAACGTAACATTTGTGAATCGATCTTAATGAAATTTTCTACAGTATATCTTATTGTACCATAAAATATTTGTGTATTAAAAAAAAAGATTAAAACTGTAGCTTAAATTGGTGGGCAATACAAGTTGGGTTATTAACTTGATTTATAGCTATGAGGTAGTAGCGGGAGACAAGAAAAATACCTCGCAGGAAAATAAAAGGAAATTTGCCAAGGCAAAACCTTAATAAAGCTCCTTACCCCAACGTATATGACATCGTCAAAAATGACGATGTACGAAAAAT
The DNA here is from genome assembly GCA_018903485.1 of Drosophila littoralis. Taxonomy (NCBI): domain Eukaryota; kingdom Metazoa; phylum Arthropoda; class Insecta; order Diptera; family Drosophilidae; genus Drosophila; species Drosophila littoralis. The sequence continues at coordinate 98,612 of JAEIGF010000350.1, read as the reverse complement.
AGTGACCTTGCACATAACAAATATGTTATGCCTTTTGAGGCATGGCAAAAAGATTGTTGCAAGAATTGAGATTAGCTAAAGGTCGCTACCAATGGAACATTAGACCTAGGTCAATTTTTTCAAAGGCTTGAAAAAGAAGCCGGTATAATAGGAATCAAACAACGAAAAGATCTTTGAATTAATTTCAATTGACACTTTTAAACAAATGGGCAATAAACATCTAAATAAACTCAGAGTAGCGCTACTCAAGCCGGTGACCCAAATATAAATCAAAAAAGAACGAGAAAGAAGGGCTATCTTCGGCATGCCGAAGATCTAATACCCTTGCAGACCCAACCTTTTAATGCCGAGAAAATGGTTAAGGCCGAGTTTGGTCAAGGTATATTGATAAACAAAAGGTTTTTTCATACAAAAACTTAATTTTCGACCGATCGTTCCTATGGCAGCTATATGATATAGTGGTCCGATCTTAATAGGATTTTGCATATATATGAGGAGCTAATAAAAAACTAATAAAAGGCGAGTTTGGTTAAGATATCTTGAAAAACAAAATGGGTTTTCAAAAAAAACTTAATTTGTCGCGTTCCTATGGCAGCTATATGATATAGTGGTCCGATCTTAATAGGATTTTGCATATATATGAGGAGCTTAGTAAAACTAATAAATGCCGAGTTTGGTCAAGATATCTTGACAAACAAAATGTTTTTTCATACAAAAACTTAATTTTCGACCGATCGTTTCTATGGCGGCTATATGACATAGTAGTCCGATCTTAATAAATTTTGCATATATATGAGGAGCATAGTAAAACTAATAAATGTCGAGTTTGGTCAAGATATCTTGATAAACAAAAGGTTTTTTCATACAAAAACTTAATTTTCGACCGATCGTTCCTATGGCAGCTATATGATATAGTGGTCCGATCCAGCTGGTTTTGACATATGTGCTGCGTGCAACAGAAATAAGGACTTCTGCAAAGTTTCATTAAGATAGCTTTAAAACTGAGGGACTAGTTCGCATAGAAACAGACAGACGGACAGACGGACAGACGGACATGGCTATATCGACTCGGCTGTTGATGCTGATCAAGAATATATATACTTTATGGGGTCGGAGATGTCTCCTTCTATGCTAATTTCACGACAAAATAGCCTACAAGGGTATAAAAAAAACTAAATTTTTCTATATACTTTTTTTTTTTTTCTCTCTTTTTTTTACAATCTATCTTATCGATAATAAGTAAGTTATGTGATGTTGAAATTCACATGAGGTTTTTGTGTGTATTGGTACTGGTATATTAGGGTCTCCCCATTTTTGGGTATTTAAGGGTCCACTCTTAGGGGCCGCAAAAAAAAGAGTCGAGTGGGTGGTTTCTTTTTAGGCGTCGGGGGTGCAGGTTATTGTCAAGGAGGTTTATTGCAAGGTGGTTGACGTGGTTGCCCAGTCGGTCTGCATGCTTCAGGCTAATTCGTTTCACTTCTTCGGTGACGGATGGGATTTTGAGGTCGTTGTGTATTACACTGTTTTTTACATAGTAGGGTGCCTTAACCAGCCTGCGCAGAGTTTTATTTTGGAATCTTTGCAGGATTTCGATGTTTGAATTAGAGGCCGTGCCCCACAGCTGAATCCCATATGTCCAGATTGGCTTCAAAATTACCTTATATAAGAGTACTTTATTTCTTAAGTTAAGCTGCGACCTGTAGCCAAGGAGCCAGTTCATTTGCCGGAGTTTCAGGCTGAGCTGCTTTGTTTTGGCTTTTATGTGGGTTGACCATGTCAATCTCCTGTCAAGGGTTAGGCCAAGATACTTGACTTTGTTTTCTGTTGGCAGCGTGTTGCCGTTTAGGTGAACAGAAGGGCAGGTTTTTCGTCTTGTGGCGAATGTTATGTGTGTGGACTTGGCTTCATTGACCACAATATTCCATCTTTGAAGCCATGGTTCGAGGCTTGACAGCTGAGCTTGAAGGATGACGGAGGCTTCAGAATGATCTGTTGACGAAGCTACAAATGCAGTGTCATCTGCATAGGTGGCGATGAGCAGGTCATCTCTGTCGATTACAGGAAGGTCAGCTGTATACAGGGTGTATAAGACTGGGCCCAACACGCTTCCTTGCGGGACACCGGCATTGATTTGACATATTGCGGATTCGGCCCATTCGCTTCTCACATAGAACGTCCTCCTATGGAGGTATGACCTTAGCGTTAAATAAAACGGAGCTGGAAGTAGGAGCTTCAGTTTGTGCAGCAATCCTAGATGCCACACTCGGTCAAAGGCCTGCTTTATATCAAGAAAGGCCGCTGAACAGTATTTTTTAGCTTCAAAGGAGTTTAGGATTGCTTGTGTTATCCTGTGACACTGTTCGGGGGTTCCATGCTGACTCCTAAAGCCAAATTGATGATCAGGTATCAACTTCCCGTCTTCCAACAGTGGCAGTAGTCTGACCAAAAATAATCTTTCGAAAACTTTCGACAGTATTGCTAACAAGCTGATGGGACGGTAGGAGGCAGGATCTTGTTCAGGCTTCCCAGGTTTGTGTATCATTATGATTTCCGCACACTTCCATTGTGAAGGAAAGTAGTGAAGCCTAATGATGGCATTGTAGATGGCCGTAAGGAAGTCAAGAGCACGTGGAGGAAGGAGCTTGATGGTGGCTGAGTCGATGCCGTCGTAGCCAGGACTTTTAGCTATTTTTAAGCTGGACACTGCATTTTCCACTTCTTCTACTAGTATGGGTCGAATCGGGAAGTCCATTTGGCAAGGCGCATCTAAGAAAAGCTGTGTGGCTATTACATCCGAGGCAGAACATATATTGAAGGGTGTGAAAATTCTCTCCAGATGGAGGGCAAAAGTCTGGGCTCTCTCCTCGTTGGAGCGACACCAGGAGCCAGATGCGTTGAGAATTGGTGCAATCCTTTTAGTTGGCCTCTTGAGGTAGCTAGTGGCGTTCCACAGGTTGTGCTCTTGCCCATTAGGTTCAGCTTTGCGGAGATAGTCAGACAGAGTCTCGTTACGCAGTTCCAGTAGGAGAGTCTTAAGGTCTTTGCATGCACGGTTAAGGGCTGCCTTGTCGCGAGGATTACGACTAAGCTGCCATATTCTGCGAAGACGACGCTTAGTTCTCAGTTGCTCGGTAACTTGCTCTGAGTGCAGATAACGATCTCTTCGCGGTCTCTGGGTGTGAGCTGACCTGATAGAGTACGAAGGAGTGCAAGAGTGTGCAGCGTCATGTATTCTACGTGTGAGAGTTTCAACAGCTTCCTCAATATCCTCACCAGAGTCTAGGTTGATGGTCGATGGATCGAGTGTCTCCTCCAGCCTTGCCTTGAACCTCTCAACATTTGAGTTCCTAGATAGTAGCTTGGTGATTCGCTTGCTGATACTTATAGGTAAATTGATACGAAGCACTATTGCACAGTGATCAGATAGTAGATCAAAGTCATTCTCCACTTGCACTAGATTTGAGTTCACACCATAGGCAACTGCAAAGTCGAGAAGGTCGGGCACCTTCCGAATATCCGTGGGCCAGTAGGTAGGATGTCCGGAAGAAAGAGTGGTGAAATGATTAGCTTGGATGCAGGATAGCAGGGCAGTTCCCTTTGGGTTGCAAAGCCTGGAGCCCCACCAGGTGTTTTTTGAATTAAAGTCGCCCCCAATTACAAACCTATGCCCGAGGTCATTAAATATTTGGCTAAACATTTGCGCTGTTACTTGGTGTCTGGGTGGTACATAGGCGGCTGCAAGTGTCAATATTCCAGTTGGCGTGTTGATTGTTGTCACAGCTGCTTGAAACCAGGGCTCCAGAACAGGAGTGCGCTCAGCAAATTGAAGCCCTGATTTGATGAGGATGGCTGCACCGCCTCGAGCATTGCCACTCGGGTGGTTTGCGAAAATGAGGCTATATCCATTTATTTTAAAATGAGATCTATCGGTGAAATGAGATTCAGAAATGAGCATAATATCTACGTTGTTCCTCTTAAGGTACATATCAACCTCAGGCCTACTCTTGCATAGGCCGTTCGCATTCCATATGACCAGCTTTAAACCTATTTGCATAATGATGATATGATAGTGCCCATCATTTGCGTCATCTGAGCAAATTGTGTTTGCATTAATTGCATCATGGCCTGTATTTGGGCGATCAAAGGTTGATCTGGTGCTTGATTCAGTTCGTTAGAGTTTGGGTGGAGGGGGGATCGACCTCCTGCTACGTTGGCGTAGCTAGCGTTATCATTCCTTACTTTTGGAGGAGTATTAATGGGCAATGTGTATGTGGAGGTGGGTTTGACATCCTTGCTTGTTGGCATAAGCCTGGGTTTGTCATGATCCCGTTGTTGCACAGTGGCTTTATAAACTCTGCATCCCTTGTAGGAAGCAGTGTGGCTCTCTCCACAATGGACGCATGAGGCGGGGGCATCTCGAGGTTTCGTGCAATCCGTGGATTTGTGATTACCACTGCATTTGACGCATCGATATGACTTACGGCAGTAGCGTTGAGTGTGACCAAACTCCTGGCACCTATGGCATTGAGCAAGGTCATTGAACTTCCTTGGGGGCTCAACCGCTATAACTGCATTGCACAGTCTTTTGACCTCAAATATAGCTTTATTGTTGCTGTCTGGCTCTAAGTCAACGAAGAACATTGCCATGGGCGCCTTTGTAACTCTATGTTTGGCGTTTGTTATGTGGCGGACCGAGTGGCCAATCTTGCTTAGGGCATTACGGATGTGATCAAGCGGAGTACTGTGATGTAGGTTCCTTATGACGGCTCTGTATGCTCTCTCCTGTTTAAGCTGGTAAGTGTGATTGGCTTCACTTGTGGCCATGATGCGCACTTGACCATCTCGGCCAGCTTTATAAGTATACCCGTCGCTTTCGACAAGTTCTGCGAATGTCTCCTGCATAGCTGCTATGTTGTCAACCGCACTTATAAATATTGGTGGCGGCTTGTGTGCAGGAGGGACAACTGGCTCCTGATTCGTTGGTGCGGCTGTTTGATCCATTTCGTTGTCTGCTGTCGCAAGAAGAGCGAATCTATTCATAGAGTTTACCTCATCTGCTTTTGGGTTCCCTTGGGCTGCTGGGAGTTTGCCAATGTTTTGGTGTTTCGCAATGAGTTCGTTCATTTCTGAGTCGTCAGTGTCCGATAGAGAGTTTGTTGATAAGGAGTTTCCGTGCTTCCGGGCAACTTTCTTTTTTTAACAGAGGAGAGCACTTTTTCGTTTGGGTGTCAATCGCTTGGAATTTATTTGCCAAGTCACGCTGGCAAGGGGCGCTTCCTTGGGCACCGTCTCCATCGTTCATCTCACCAGGTGACGAGACGCCACACAACGCTCGACCGATGGGCACTTTTTAAGACGAGAATGTAGGATTTTAAATAAGAAAATTTTCTTTTACTTTTATTTTTTTTTTTAGGAGAAAATTTAATTCAACGTTTGACAAGCAGTGTTGAGAAACTCGACTGTCTACATACTATGACGATCAAATTCAAGGAGGTCATACAGGCATGATTAAAACGAAAAATATCAGGGAAAAAAAAAAAAACCTCTCTTTTGGAAAAATATGACGCGTCAAATAAAAGAGTACATACGTAGATGTCCTTTATCATGGATTTTAAATTTTTATATTTTATATATAATGATAGTTTTGGCGACCTTTCCATTTTATAAATGTTTAGTTGGCTGGCTCGAGGTCCGGGTTTGTTTTAATAAACCAATGAAACAATTTTGTTGATTTTTGCTTCCAATATATTTCGGTTGCACATCGGCAAACCGTATTCAGGGCACTAACACAAGGTACAAGAACAATTAACATTAAAATATATTAAATTAAACAATAAATTGACACATTTAACCTACATTATTTTATGACGTGGAGATCTAAACTGAGTCTGTTTGGCTGTTCAATAGGTGTCTGTAAAAGTGAGCGCAATTTTCGGTGTCCGTCTTGTAGTTTAGTCGTTTGTTCGTTGGTGTGTTTATTATGTGTAGCATTTCTAATGTGTGTCGTTTGTTGTAGTGTTGTTCTTGTAAGATTGTTGTTGCATCAAAATTTGGTGTGTGGTTGCTTCTCATACAATGGGTCATTAGTGCTGTTTTCTGTATATTATTTTGATGTCTTAATTTGAAGTCTGATTTATGTTGGGTAATCCTTGTTTTTATACCCTTGCAGAGGGTATTATATTTTGTCGTGAAATGTGTAACGCATAGAAGGAGACATCTCCGACCCCATAAAGTATATATATTCTTGATCAGCATCAACAGCCGAGTCGATATAGCCATGTCCGTCTGTCCGTCTGTCCGTCTGTCTGTTTCTATGCGAACTAGTCCCTCAGTTTTAAAGCTATCTTAATGAAACTTTGCAGAAGTCCTTATTTCTGTTGCACGCAGCACATATGTCAAAACCAGCTGGATCGGACCACTATATCATATAGCTGCCATAGGAACGATCGGTCGAAAATTAAGTTTTTGTATGAAAAAACCTTTTGTTTATCAAGATATCTTGACCAAACTCGACATTTATTAGTTTTACTATGCTCCTCATATATATGCAAAATTTATTAAGATCGGACCACTATATCATATAGCCGCCATAGGAACGATCGGTCGAAAATTAAGTTTTTGTATGAAAAAACATTTTGTTTGTCAAGATATCTTGACCAAACTCGGCATTTATTAGTTTTACTAAGCTCCTCATATATGCAAAATCCTATTAAGATCGGACCACTATATCATATAGCTGCCATAGGAACGATCGGTCGAAAATTAAGTTTTTGTATGAAAAAACCTTTTGTTTGTCAAGATATCTTGACCAAACTCGGCATTTATTAGTTTTACTAAGCTCCTCATATATATGCAAAATCCTATTAAGATCGGACCACTATATCATATAGCTACCATAGGAACGATCGATCGAAAATTAAGTTTTTGTATGAAAAAACATTTTGTTTTTCAAGATATCTTAACCAAACTCGGCATTTATTAGTTTTACTAAGCTCCTCATATATATGCAAAATCCTATTAAGATCGGACCACTATATCATATAGCTGTCATAGGAACGATCGGTCGAAAATTAAGTTTTTGTATGAAAAAACATTTTGTTTGTCAAGATATCTTGACCAAACTCGGCATTTATTAGTTTTACTAAGCTCCCCATATATATGCAAAATCCTATTAAGATCGGACCACTATATCATATAGCTGCCATAGGAACGATCGGTCGAAAATTAAGTTTTTGTATGAAAAAACCTTTTGTTTATCAAGATATCTTGACCAAACTCGACATTTATTAGTTTTACTATGCTCCTCATATATATGCAAAATTCTATTAAGATCGGACTACTATGTCATATAGCCGCCATAGAAACGATCGGTCGAAAATTAAGTTTTTGTATGAAAAAACATTTTGTTTGTCAAGATATCTTGACCAAACTCGGCATTTATTAGTTTTACTAAGCTCCTCATATATATGCAAAATCCTATTAAGATCGGACCACTATATCATATAGCTGCCATAGGAACGATCGATCGAAAATTAAGTTTTTGTATGAAAAACCATTTTGTTTTTCAAGATATCTTAACCAAACTCGGCATTTATTAGTTTTACTAAGCTCCTCATATATATGCAAAATCCTATTAAGATCGGACCACTATATCATATAGCTGCCATAGGAACGATCGGTCGAAAATTAAGTTTTTGTATGAAAAAACCTTTTGTTTATCAATATACCTTGACCAAACTCGGCCTTAACCATTTTCTCGGCATTAAAAGGTTGGGTCTGCAAGGGTATTAGATCTTCGGCATGCCGAAGATAGCCCTTCTTTCTCGTTAGTTTTGATTTTGTTGTGCCTATGTACGTCCTATTGCACTTGTTGTTATTTTCCCCAGCACATGGTATTTGGTAAATTACATTACTTTTATCGGCCAAAGGGATTTTTGCTTTAATCTTATTAAAGAATTTTTGTAACGTTTTCGTAGGTTTGTGTGCTACTTTTATTTCTTGGTTGTTGTAGCAATCTGAGTTCGTGAGGCGTTCTGATAGTCGTGGGACAAATATTAGGGATTTGTATATTTTGTTAGGTTCCGTAGGCTTTTTTGTTCCGATATGTCGTCTTTTTATACCCTTGCAGAGGGTATTATAATTTTGTCGTGAAATGTGTAACGCATAGAAGGAGACATCTCCGACCCCATAAAGTATATATATTCTTGATCAGCATCAACAGCCGAGTCGATATAGCCATGTCCGTCTGTCCGTCTGTCCGTCTGTCTGTTTCTATGCGAACTAGTCCCTCAGTTTTAAAGCTATCTTAATGAAACTTTGCAGAAGTCCCTATTTCTGTTGCACGCAGCACATATGTCAAAACCAGCTGTATCGGACCACTATATCATATAGCTGCCATAGGAACGATCGGTCGAAAATTAAGTTTTTGTATGAAAAAACCTTTTGTTTATCAAGATATCTTGACCAAACTCGACATTTATTAGTTTTACTATGCTCCTCATATATATGCAAAATTCTATTAAGATCTGAACGCTATATAATATTGCCGCCATAGGAACGATCGGTCGAAAATTAAGTTTTTGTATGAAAAAACATTTTGTTTGTCAAGATATCTTGACCAAACTCGGCATTTATTAGTTTTACTAAGCTCCTCATATATATGCAAAATTCTATTAAGATCGGACCACTATATCATATAGCCGCCATAGGAACGATCGGTCGAAAATTAAGTTTTTGTATGAAAAAACCTTTTGCTTATCAAGATATCTTGACCAAACTCGACATTTATTAGTTTTACTATGCTCCTCATATATATGCAAAATCCTATTAAGATCGGACCACTATATCATATAGCTGCCATAGGAACGATCGATCGAAAATTAAGTTTTGTATGAAAAAACATTTTGTTTGTCAAGATATCTTGACCAAACTCGGCATTTATTAGTTTTACTAAGCTCCTCATATATATGCAAAATTCTATTAAGATCGGACCACTATATCATATAGCCGCCATAGGAACGATCGGTCGAAAATTAAGTTTTTGTATGAAAAAACCTTTTGTTTATCAAGATATCTTGACCAAACTCGACATTTATTAGTTTTACTATGCTCCTCATATATATGCAAAATTCTATTAAGATCGGACCACTATATCATATAGCAGCCATAGGAACGATCGGTCGAAAATTAAGTTTTTGTATGAAAAAACATTTTGTTTGTCAAGATATCTTGACCAAACTCGGCATTTATTAGTTTTACTAAGCTCCTCATATATATGCAAAATCCTATTAAGATCGGACCACTATATCATATAGCTGCCATAGGAACGATCGGTCGAAAATTAAGTTTTTGTATGAAAAAACCTTTTGTTTATCAAGATGTCTTGACCAAACTCGACATTTATTAGTTTTACTATGCTCCTCATATATATGCAAAATTCTATTAAGATCGGACCACTATGTCATATAGCCGCCATAGGAACGATCGGTCGAAAATTAAGTTTTTGTATGAAAAAACATTTTGTTTGTCAAGATATCTTGACCAAACTCGGCATTTATTAGTTTTACTAAGCTCCTCATATATATGCAAAATCCTATTAAGATCGGACCACTATATCATATAGCTGCCATAGGAACGATCGATCGAAAATTAAGTTTTTGTATGAAAAAACATTTTGTTTTTCAAGATATCTTAACCAAACTCGGCATTTATTAGTTTTACTATGCTCCTCATATATGTGCAAAATCCTATTAAGATCGGACCACTATATCATATTATTAAGTTTTTGTATGGAGAATTTTTGGTTTTCATGATTTTGCGATTAAACACGGCATTTAAAGATTTCACTATGCTTCCTTCATTTTTGCTAAATCTTATTTACATCGGTTTTTGATTAAAAGCCTTTTTTTTGTTTATCAATATACCTTGACCAAACCCGGCCTTAACCATTTTCTCGGCATTAAAAGGTTGGGTCTGCAAGGGTATTAGATCTTCGGCATGCCGAAGATAGCCCTTCTTTCTCGTTTTTATACCCTTGCAGAGGGTATTATAATTTTGTCGTGAAATGTGTAACGCATAGAAGGAGACATCTCCGACCCCATAAAGTATATATATTCTTGATCCGCATCAACAGCCGAGTCGATATAGCCATGTCCGTCTGTCCGTCTGTCCGTCTGTCTGTTTCTATGCGAACTAGTCCCTCAGTTTTAAAGCTATCTTAATGAAACTTTGCAGAAGTCCCTATTTCTGTTGCACGCAGCACATATGTCAAAACCAGCTGGATCGGACCACTATATCATATAGCTGCCATAGGAACGATCGGTCGAAAATTAAGTTTTTGTATGAAAAAACCTTTTGTTTATCAAGATATCTTGACCAAACTCGACATTTATTAGTTTTACTATGCTCCTCATATATATGCAAAATTCTATTAAGATCGGACCACTATATCATATAGCTGCCATAGGAACGATCGGTCGAAAATTAAGTTTTTGTATGAAAAAACCTTTTGTTTATCAATATACCTTGACCAAACTCGGCCTTAACCATTTTCTCGGCATTAAAAGGTTGGGTCTGCAAGGGTATTAGATCTTCGGCATGCCGAAGATAGCCCTTCTTTCTCGTTAGTTTTGATTTTGTTGTGCCTACGTACGTCCTATTGCACTTGTTGTTATTTTCCCCAGCACATGGTATTTGGTAAATTACATTACTTTTATCGGCCAAAGGGATTTTTGCTTTAATCTTATTAAAGAATTTTTGTAACGTTTTCGTAGGTTTGTGTGCTACTTTTATTTCTTGGTTGTTGTAGCAATCTGAGTTCGTGAGGCGTTCTGATAGTCGTGGGACAAATATTAGGGATTTGTATATTTTGTTAGGTTCCGTAGGCTTTTTTGTTCCGATATGTCGTCTTTTTATACCCTTGCAGAGGGTATTATAATTTTGTCGTGAAATGTGTAACGCATAGAAGGAGACATCTCCGACCCCATAAAGTATATATATTCTTGATCAGCATCAACAGCCGAGTCGATATAGCCATGTCCGTCTGTCCGTCTGTCCGTCTGTCTGTTTCTATGCGAACTAGTCCCTCAGTTTTAAAGCTATCTTAATGAAACTTTGCAGAAGTCCCTATTTCTGTTGCACGCAGCACATATGTCAAAACCAGCTGTATCGGACCACTATATCATATAGCTGCCATAGGAACGATCGGTCGAAAATTAAGTTTTTGTATGAAAAAACCTTTTGTTTATCAAGATATCTTGACCAAACTCGACATTTATTAGTTTTACTATGCTCCTCATATATATGCAAAATTCTATTAAGATCTGAACGCTATATAATATTGCCGCCATAGGAACGATCGGTCGAAAATTAAGTTTTTGTATGAAAAAACATTTTGTTTGTCAAGATATCTTGACCAAACTCGGCATTTATTAGTTTTACTAAGCTCCTCATATATATGCAAAATTCTATTAAGATCGGACCACTATATCATATAGCCGCCATAGGAACGATCGGTCGAAAATTAAGTTTTTGTATGAAAAAACCTTTTGCTTATCAAGATATCTTGACCAAACTCGACATTTATTAGTTTTACTATGCTCCTCATATATATGCAAAATCCTATTAAGATCGGACCACTATATCATATAGCTGCCATAGGAACGATCGATCGAAAATTAAGTTTTTGTATGAAAAAACATTTTGTTAGTCAAGATATCTTGACCAAACTCGGCATTTATTAGTTTTACTAAGCTCCTCATATATATGCAAAATTCTATTAAGATCGGACCACTATATCATATAGCCGCCATAGGAACGATCGGTCGAAAATTAAGTTTTTGTATGAAAAAACCTTTTGTTTATCAAGATATCTTGACCAAACTCGACATTTATTAGTTTTACTATGCTCCTCATATATATGCAAAATTCTATTAAGATCGGACCACTATATCATATAGCAGCCATAGGAACGATCGGTCGAAAATTAAGTTTTTGTATGAAAAAACATTTTGTTTGTCAAGATATCTTGACCAAACTCGGCATTTATTAGTTTTACTAAGCTCCTCATATATATGCAAAATCCTATTAAGATCGGACCACTATATCATATAGCTGCCATAGGAACGATCGGTCGAAAATTAAGTTTTTGTATGAAAAAACCTTTTGTTTATCAAGATGTCTTGACCAAACTCGACATTTATTAGTTTTACTATGCTCCTCATATATATGCAAAATTCTATTAAGATCGGACCACTATGTCATATAGCCGCCATAGGAACGATCGGTCGAAAATTAAGTTTTTGTATGAAAAAACATTTTGTTTGTCAAGATATCTTGACCAAACTCGGCATTTATTAGTTTTACTAAGCTCCTCATATATATGCAAAATCCTATTAAGATCGGACCACTATATCATATAGCTGCCATAGGAACGATCGATCGAAAATTAAGTTTTTGTATGAAAAAACATTTTGTTTTTCAAGATATCTTAACCAAACTCGGCATTTATTAGTTTTACTATGCTCCTCATATATGTGCAAAATCCTATTAAGATCGGACCACTATATCATATTATTAAGTTTTTGTATGGAGAATTTTTTGTTTTTCATGATTTTGCGATTAAACACGGCATTTAAAGATTTCACTATGCTTCCTTCATTTTTGCTAAATCTTATTTACATCGGTTTTTGATTAAAAGCCTTTTTTTGTTTATCAATATACCTTGACCAAACCCGGCCTTAACCATTTTCTCGGCATTAAAAGGTTGGGTCTGCAAGGGTATTAGATCTTCGGCATGCCGAAGATAGCCCTTCTTTCTCGTTTTTATACCCTTGCAGAGGGTATTATAATTTTGTCGTGAAATGTGTAACGCATAGAAGGAGACATCTCCGACCCCATAAAGTATATATATTCTTGATCCGCATCAACAGCCGAGTCGATATAGCCATGTCCGTCTGTCCGTCTGTCCGTCTGTCTGTTTCTATGCGAACTAGTCCCTCAGTTTTAAAGCTATCTTAATGAAACTTTGCAGAAGTCCCTATTTCTGTTGCACGCAGCACATATGTCAAAACCAGCTGGATCGGACCACTATATCATATAGCTGCCATAGGAACGATCGGTCGAAAATTAAGTTTTTGTATGAAAAAACCTTTTGTTTATCAAGATATCTTGACCAAACTCGACATTTATTAGTTTTACTATGCTCCTCATATATATGCAAAATTCTATTAAGATCGGACCACTATATCATATAGCTGCCATAGGAACGATCGGTCGAAAATTAAGTTTTTTGATGAAAAAACCTTTTGTTTATCAAGATATCTTGACCAAACTCGGCATTTATTAGTTTTACTAAGCTCCTCATATATATGCAAAATCCTATTAAGATCGGACCACTATATCATATAGCTGCCATAGGAACGATCGGTCGAAAATTAAGTTTTTGTATGAAAAAACCTTTTGTTTATCAAGATATCTTCACCAAACTCGACATTTATTAGTTTTACTATGCTCCTCATATATATGCAAAATTCTATTAAGATCGGACCACTATGTCATATAGCCGCCATAGGAACGATCGGTCGAAAATTAAGTTTTTGTATGAAAAAACATTTTGTTTGTCAAGATATCTTGACCAAACTCGGCATTTATTAGTTTTACTAAGCTCCTCATATATATGCAAAATCCTATTAAGATCGGACCACTATATCATATAGCTGCCATAGGAACGATCGATCGAAAATTAAGTTTTTGTATGAAAAAACATTTGTTTTTCAAGATATCTTAACCAAACTCGGCATTTATTAGTTTTACTATGCTCCTCATATATATGCAAAATCCTATTAAGATCGGACCACTATATCATATTATTAAGTTTTTGTATGGAGAATTTTTTGTTTTTCATGATTTTGCGATTAAACACGGCATTTAAAGATTTCACTATGCTTCCTTCATTTTTGCTAAATCTTATTTACATCGGTTTTTGATTAAAAGCCTTTTTTTTTGTTTATCAATATACCTTGACCAAACCCGGCCTTAACCATTTTCTCGGCATTAAAAGGTTGGGTCTGCAAGGGTATTAGATCTTCGGCATGCCGAAGATAGCCCTTCTTTCTCGTTTTTATACCCTTGCAGAGGGTATTATAATTTTGTCGTGAAATGTGTAACGCATAGAAGGAGACATCTCCGACCCCATAAAGTATATATATTCTTGATCCGCATCAACAGCCGAGTCGATATAGCCATGTCCGTCTGTCCGTCTGTCCGTCTGTCTGTTTCTATGCGAACTAGTCCCTCAGTTTTAAAGCTATCTTAATGAAACTTTGCAGAAGTCCCTATTTCTGTTGCACGCAGCACATATGTCAAAACCAGCTGGATCGGACCACTATATCATATAGCTGCCATAGGAACGATCGGTCGAAAATTAAGTTTTTGTATGAAAAAACCTTTTGTTTATCAAGATATCTTGACCAAACTCGACATTTATTAGTTTTACTATGCTCCTCATATATATGCAAAATTCTATTAAGATCGGACCACTATATCATATAGCTGCCATAGGAACGATCGGTCGAAAATTAAGTTTTTTATGAAAAAACCTTTTGTTTATCAAGATATCTTGACCAAACTCGGCATTTATTAGTTTTACTAAGCTCCTCATATATATGCAAAATCCTATTAAGATCGGACCACTATATCATATAGCTGCCATAGGAACGATCGGTCGAAAATTAAGTTTTTGTATGAAAAAACCTTTTGTTTATCAAGATATCTTCACCAAACTCGACATTTATTAGTTTTACTATGCTCCTCATATATAGGCAAAATTCTATTAAGATCGGACCACTATATCATATAGCCGCCATAGGAACGATCGGTCGAAAAGTAGGTTTTTGTATGAAAAAACATTTTGTTTGTCAAGATATCTTGACCAAACTCGGCATTTATTAGTTTTACTATGCTCCTCATATATATGCAAAATCCTATTAAGATCGGACCACTATATCATATAGCTGCCATAGGAACGATCGATCGAAAATTAAGTTTTTGTATGAAAAAACATTTGTTTTTCAAGATATCTTAACCAAACTCGGCATTTATTAGTTTTACTATGCTCCTCATATATATGCAAAATCCTATTAAGATCGGACCACTATATCATATTATTAAGTTTTTGTATGGAGCATTTTTTGTTTTACATGATTTTTCGATTAAACACGGCATTTAAAGATTTCACCCTTCATTTTTGCAAAATCTTATTTACATCGGTTTTTGATTAAAAGCCTTTTTTTTTGTTTATCAATATACCTTGACCAAACTCGGCCTTAACCATTTTCTCGGCATTAAAAGGTTGGGTCTGCAAGGGTATTAGATCTTCGGCATGCCGAAGATAGCCCTTCTTTCTCGTTAGTTTATTTTTGTGCCACGACGTCCATTGCACGTTATTTCCCCAGCACAGGTATTTGGTAAATTACATTACTTTATCGGCAAAGGATTTTTGCTTTAATCTTATTAAAGATTTTGTAACGTTTTCGTAGGTTGTGTCTACTTTTATTTCTTGGTTGTTGTAGCAATCCGAGTTCGTGAGGCGTCGATAGTCGTGGGACAAATTTAGGGATTTGTATATTTTGTTAGGTTCCGTAGGCTTTTTGTTCCGATATTCTTTTTTAATAATGTTTTAATTACATTTTGTGGGAAGTCATTTTTCGTTAAGAGTTTTTTAATTTCATGTATAGTATCTTCGTGGTATAGTGTGTCCGATGTGTTAGGCATTCTTTTTATACAGCTTATTGCTGTATTGATTATCATACTCTTGGGGTGGTTTGAATTGAAGTTGAGTATTCGTCCGGAGGCTATGGGTTTCTTATACCACTTAATTTTGAGTGTGTTGTCCAATCTAATTACTAAATAGTCTAAAAATGGTAGTTTCCGTTTTTATACCCTTGCAGAGGGTATTATAATTTTGTCGTGAAATGTGTAACGCATAGAAGGAGACATCTCCGACCCCATAAAGTATATATATTCTTGATCAGCGTCAACAGCCGAGTCGATATAGCCATGTCCGTCTGTCCGTCTGTCCGTCTGTCTGTTTCTATGCGAACTAGTCCCTCAGTTTTAAAGCTATCTTAATGAAACTTTGCAGAAGTCCCTATTTCTGTTGCACGCAGCACATATGTCAAAACCAGCTGGATCGGACCACTATATCATATAGCTGCCATAGGAACGATCGGTCGAAAATTAAGTTTTTGTATGAAAAAACCTTTTGTTTATCAAGATATCTTGACCAAACTCGGCATTTATTAGTTTTACTATGCTCCTCATATATATGCAAACTAAGACCACTATACAACCGCCAAAAAAAAATTGAAAAACATTAGTATCTAACCAAACTCGGCATTTATTAGTTTTACTATGCTCCTCATATATATGCAAAATCCTATTAAGATCGGACCACTATATCATATTATTAAGTTTTTGTATGGAGAATTTTTTGTTTTTCATGATTTTGCGATTAAACACGGCATTTAAAAATTTCACTATGCTTCTTTGCAAATCTTATTTACATCGGTTTTTGATTAAAAGCCTTTTTTTTTGTTTATCAATATACCTTGACCAAACTCGGCCTTAACCATTTTCTCGGCATTAAAAGGTTGGGTCTGCAAGGGTATTAGATCTTCGGCATGCCGAAGATAGCCCTTCTTTCTCGTTAGTTTTGATTTTGTTGTGCCTACGTACGTCCTATTGCACTTGTTGTTATTTTCCCCAGCACATGGTATTTGGTAAATTACATTACTTTTATCGGCCAAAGGGATTTTTGCTTTAATCTTATTAAAGAATTTTTGTAACGTTTTCGTAGGTTTGTGTGCTACTTTTATTTCTTGGTTGTTGTAGCAATCTGAGTTCGTGAGGCGTTCTGATAGTCGTGGGACAAATATTAGGGATTTGTATACTTTGTTAGGTTCCGTAGGCTTTTTTGTTCCGATATGTCGTCTTTTTATACCCTTGCAGAGGGTATTATAATTTTGTCGTGAAATGTGTAACGCATAGAAGGAGACATCTCCGACCCCATAAAGTATATATATTCTTGATCAGCATCAACAGCCGAGTCGATATAGCCATGTCCGTCTGTCCGTCTGTCCGTCTGTCTGTTTCTATGCGAACTAGTCCCTCAGTTTTAAAGCTATCTTAATGAAACTTTGCAGAAGTCCCTATTTCTGTTGCACGCAGCACATATGTCAAAACCAGCTGGATCGGACCACTATATCATATAGCTGCCATAGGAACGATCGGTCGAAAATTAAGTTTTTGTATGAAAAAACCTTTTGTTTATCAAGATATCTTGACCAAACTCGACATTTATTAGTTTTACTAAGCTCCTCATATATATGCAAAATCCTATTAAGATCGGACCACTATATCATATAGCTGCCATAGGAACGATCGGTCGAAAATTAAGTTTTTTAAAACATTTTGTTTGTCAAAATCTGACCAACCGGCAGTTTACTAAGCTCCTCATATATACAAAATCCTATTAAGATCGGACCACTATACATATAGCGCCATACGGTCGAAAATTAAGTTTTTGTATGAAAAAACCTTTTGTTTATCAAGATATCTTGACCAAACTCGACATTTATTAGTTTTACTATGCTCCTCATATATAGGCGAAATCCTATTAAGATCGGACCACTATATCATATAGCTGCCATAGGAACGATCGGTCGAAAATTAATTTAGTATGGAGAATTTTTGTTTTTCATGATTTTTCGATTAAACACGGCATTTAAAGATTTCACTATGCTCCCTTCATTTTTGCAAAATCTTATTTACATCGGTTTTTGATTAATATATTTTTTGTTTATCAATATACCTTGACCAAACT
The DNA here is from genome assembly GCA_018903485.1 of Drosophila littoralis. Taxonomy (NCBI): domain Eukaryota; kingdom Metazoa; phylum Arthropoda; class Insecta; order Diptera; family Drosophilidae; genus Drosophila; species Drosophila littoralis. The sequence continues at coordinate 80,731 of JAEIGF010000350.1, read as the reverse complement.
CGGCCTTAACCATTTTCTCGGCATTAAAAGGTTGGGTCTGCAAGGGTATTAGATCTTCGGCATGCCGAAGATAGCCCTTCTTTCTCGTTAATAATGTTTTAATTACATTTTGTGGGAAGTCATTTTTCGTTAAGAGTTTTTTAATTTCATGTATAGTATCTTCGTGGTATAGTGTGTCCGATGTGTTAGGCATTCTTTTTATACAGCTTATTGCTGTATTGATAATCATACTCTTGGGGTGGTTTGAATTGAAGTTGAGTATTCGTCCGGAGGCTATGGGTTTCTTATACCACTTAATTTTGAGTGTGTTGTCCAATCTAATTACTAAATAGTCTAAAAATGGTAGTTTCCCGTTTTTATACCCTTGCAGAGGGTATTATAATTTTGTCATGAAATGTGTAACGCATAGAAGGAGACATCTCCGACCCCATAAAGTATATATATTCTTGATCAGCATCAACAGCCGAGTCGATATAGCCATGTCCGTCTGTCCGTCTGTCTGTTTCTATGCGAACTAGTCCCTCAGTTTTAAAGCTATCTTAATGAAACTTTGCAGAAGTCCCTATTTCTGTTGCACGCAGCACATATGTCAAAACCAGCTGGATCGGACCACTATATCATATAGCTGTCATAGGAACGATCGGTCGAAAATTAAGTTTTTGTATGAAAAAACCTTTTGTTTATCAAGATATCTTGACCAAACTCGACATTTATTAGTTTTACTATGCTCCTCATATATATGCAAAATTCTTTTAAGATCGGACCACTATATCATATAGCCGCCATAGGAACGATCGGTCGAAAATTAAGTTTTTGTATGAAAAAACATTTTGTTTTTTAAGATATCTTAACCAAACTCGGCATTTATTAGTTTTACTAAGCTCCTCATATATATGCGAAATCCTATTAAGATCGGACCACTATATCATATAGCTGCCAAAGGAACGATCGGTCGAAAATTAAGTTTTTGTATGAAAAAACCTTTTGTTTATCAAGATATCTTGACCAAACTCGACATTTATTAGTTTTACTATGCTCCTCATATATATGCAAAATTCTATTAAGATCGGACCACTATATCATATAGCCGCCATAGGAACGATCGGTCGAAAATTAAGTTTTTGTATGAAAAAACATTTTGTTTGTCAAGATATCTTGACCAAACTCGGCATTTATTAGTTTTACTAAGCTCCTCATATATATGCAAAATCCTATTAAGATCGGACCACTATATCATATAGCTGCCATAGGAACGATCGGTCGAAAATTAAGTTTTTGTATGAAAAAACCTTTTGTTTATCAAGATATCTTGACCAAACTCGATATTTATTAGTTTTACTATGCTCCTCATATATATGCAAAATTCTATTAAGATCGGACCACTATATCATATAGCCGCCATAGGAACGATCGGTCGAAAATTAAGTTTTTGTATGAAAAAACATTTTGTTTGTCAAGATATCTTGACCAAACTCGGCATTTATTAGTTTTACTAAGCTCCTCATATATATGCAAAATCCTATTAAGATCGGACCACTATATCATATAGCTGCCATAGGAACGATCGGTCGAAAATTAAGTTTTTGTATGAAAAAACCTTTTGTTTATCAAGATATCTTGACCAAACTCGACATTTATTAGTTTTACTAAGCTCCTCATATATATGCAAAATTCTATTAAGATCGGACCACTATATCATATAGCCGCCATAGGAACGATCGGTCGAAAATTAAGTTTTTGTATGAAAAAACATTTTGTTTGTCAAGATATCTTGACCAAACTCGGTATTTATTAGTTTTACTAAGCTCCTCATATATATGCAAAATCCTATTAAGATCGGACCACTATATCATATTATTAAGTTTTTGTATGGAGAATTTTTTGTTTTTCATGATTTTGCGATTAAACACGGCATTTAAAGATTTCACTATGCTTCCTTCATTTTTGCTAAATCTTATTTACATCGGTTTTTGATTAAAAGCCTTTTTTTGTGTTTATCAATATACCTTGACCAAACTCGGCCTTAACCATTTTCTCGGCATTAAAAGGTTGGGTCTGCAAGGGTATTAGATCTTCGGCATGCCGAAGATAGCCCTTCTTTCTCGTTAGTTTTGATTTTGTTGTGCCTACGTACGTCCTATTGCACTTGTTGTTATTTTCCCCAGCACATGGTATTTGGTAAATTACATTACTTTTATCGGCCAAAGGGATTTTTGCTTTAATCTTATTAAAGAATTTTTGTAACGTTTTCGTAGGTTTGTGTGCTACTTTTATTTCTTGGTTGTTGTAGCAATCTGAGTTCGTGAGGCGTTCTGATAGTCGTGGGACATATATTAGGGATTTGTATATTTTGTTAGGTTCCGTAGGCTTTTTTGTTCCGATATGTCGTCTTTTTATACCCTTGCAGAGGGTATTATAATTTTGTCGTGAAATGTGTAACGCATAGAAGGAGACATCTCCGACCCCATAAAGTATATATATTCTTGATCAGCATCAACAGCCGAGTCGATATAGCCATGTCCGTCTGTCCGTCTGTCCGTCTGTCTGTTTCTATGCGAACTAGTCCCTCAGTTTTAGAGCTATCTTAATGAAACTTTGCAGAAGTCCCTATTTCTGTTGCACGCAGCACATATGTCAAAACCAGCTGGATCGGACCACTATATCATATAGCTGCCATAGGAACGATCGGTCGAAAATTAAGTTTTTGTATGAAAAAACCTTTTGTTTATCAAGATATCTTGACCAAACTCGACATTTATTAGTTTTACTATGCTCCTCATATATATGCAAAATTCTATTAAGATCGGACCACTATATCATATAGCCGCCATAGGAACGATCGGTCGAAAATTAAGTTTTTGTATGAAAAAACATTTTGTTTGTCAAGATATCTTGACCAAACTCGGCATTTATTAGTTTTACTAAGCTCCTCATATATATGCAAAATCCTATTAAGATCGGACCACTATATCATATAGCTGCCATAGGAACGATCGGTCGAAAATTAAGTTTTTGTATGAAAAAACCTTTTGTTTATCAAGATATCTTGACCAAACTCGACATTTATTAGTTTTACTATGCTCCTCATATATATGCAAAATTCTATTAAGATCGGACCACTATATCATATAGCCGCCATAGGAACGATCGGTCGAAAATTAAGTTTTTGTATGAAAAAACATTTTGTTTGTCAAGATATCTTGATCAAACTCGGCATTTATTAGTTTTACTAAGCTCCTCATATATATGCAAAATCCTATTAAGATCGGACCACTATATCATATAGCTGCCATAGGAACGATCGGTCGAAAATTAAGTTTTTGTATGAAAAAACATTTTGTTTGTCAAGATATCTTGACCAAACTCGGCATTTATTAGTTTTACTAAGCTCCTCATATATATGCAAAATCCTATTAAGATCGGACCACTATATCATATAGCTGCCATAGGAACGATCGGTCGAAAATTAAGTTTTTGTATGAAAAAACCTTTTGTTTATCAATATACCTTGACCAAACTCGGCCTTAACCATTTTCTCGGCATTAAAAGGTTGGGTCTGCAAGGGTATTAGATCTTCGGCATGCCGAAGATAGCCCTTCTTTCTCGTTAATAATGTTTTAATTACATTTTGTGGGAAGTCATTTTTCGTTAAGAGTTTTTTAATTTCATGTATAGTATCTTCGTGGTATAGTGTGTCCGATGTGTTAGGCATTCTTTTTATGCAGCTTATTGCTGTATTGATTATCATACTCTTGGGGTGGTTTGAATTGAAGTTGAGTATTCGTCCGGAGGCTATGGGTTTCTTATACCACTTAATTTTGAGTGTGTTGTCCAATCTAATTACTAAATAGTCTAAAAATGGTAGTTTCCCGTTTTTATACCCTTGCAGAGGGTATTATAATTTTGTCGTGAAATGTGTAACGCATAGAAGGAGACATCTCCGACCCCATAAAGTATATATATTCTTGATCAGCATCAACAGCCGAGTCGATATAGCCATGTCCGTCTGTCCGTCTGTCTGTTTCTATGCGAACTAGTCCCTTAGTTTTAAAGCTATCTTAATGAAACTTTGCAGAAGTCCCTATTTCTGTTGCACGCAGCACATATGTCAAAACCAGCTGGATCGGACCACTATTTCATGTAGCTGCCATAGGAACGATCGGTCGAAAATTAAGTTTTTGTATGAAAAAACCTTTTGTTTATCAAGATATCTTGACCAAACTCGACATTTATTAGTTTTACTATGCTCCTCATATATATGCATAATCCTATTAAGATCGGACCACTATATCATATAGCTGCCATAGGAACGATCGGTCGAAAATTAAGTTTTTTGATGAAAAAACCTTTTGTTTATCAAGATATCTTGACCAAACTCGGCATTTATTAGTTTTACTAAGCTCCTCATATATATGCAAAATCCTATTAAGATCGGACCACTATATCATATAGCTGCCATAGGAACGATCGGTCGAAAATTAAGTTTTTGTATGAAAAACATTTTGTTTGTCAAGATATCTTGACCAAACTCGGCATTTATTACTTTTACTATGCTCCTCATATATATGCAAAATCCTATTAAGATCGGACCACTATATCATATAGCTGCCATAGGAACGATCGATCGAAAATTAAGTTTTTGTATGAAAAAACCTTTTGTTTTTCAAGATATCTTAACCAAACTCGGCATTTATTAGTTTTACTATGCTCCTCATATATATGCAAAATCCTATTAAGATCGGACCACTATATCATATTATTAAGTTTTTGTATGGAGAATTTTTTGTTTTTCATGATTTTGCGATTAAACACGGCATTTAAAGATTTCACTATGCTTCCTTCATTTTTGCTAAATCTTATTTACATCGGTTTTTGATTAAAAGCCTTTTTTTATACCCTTGCAGAAGGTATTATAATTTTGTCGTGAAATGTGTAACGCATAGAAGGAGACATCTCCGACCCCATAAAGTATATATATTCTTGATCAGCATCAACAGCCGAGTCGATATAGCCATGTCCGTCTGTCCGTCTGTCCGTCTGTCTGTTTCTATGCGAACTAGTCCCTCAGTTTTAAAGCTATCTTAATGAAACTTTGCAGAAGTCCCTATTTCTGTTGCACGCAGCACATATGTCAAAACCAGCTGGATCGGACCACTATATCATATAGCTGCCATAGGAACGATCGGTCGAAAATTAAGTTTTTGTATGAAAAAACCTTTTGTTTATCAAGATATCTTGACCAAACTCGACATTTATTAGTTTTACTATGCTCCTCATATATATGCAAAATTCTATTAAGATCGGACCACTATATCATATAGCCGCCATAGGAACGATCGGTCGAAAATTAAGTTTTTGTATGAAAAAACATTTTGTTTGTCAAGATATCTTGACCAAACTCGACATTTATTAGTTTTACTATGCTCCTCATATATATGCAAAATTCTATTAAGATCGGACCACTATATCATATAGCCGCCATAGGAACGATCGGTCGAAAATTAAGTTTTTGTATGAAAAAACATTTTGTTTGTCAAGATATCTTGACCAAACTCGGCATTTATTAGTTTTACTAAGCTCCTCATATATATGCAAAATCCTATTAAGATCGGACCACTATATCATATAGCTGCCATAGGAACGATCGGTCGAAAATTAAGTTTTTGTATGAAAAAACCTTTTGTTTATCAAGATATCTTTACCAAACTCGACATTTATTAGTTTTACTATGCTCCTCATATATAGGCGAAATCCTATTAAGATCGGACCACTATATCATATAGCTGCCATAGGAACGATTTGTCGAAAAGTAGGATCTTGTATGAAAAAATTTTGTTTTTCAAGATATCTTGACCAAACTCGGCATTTATTAGTTTAACTATGCTCCTCATATATATGCAAAATCCTATTAAGATCGGACCACTATATCATATAGCTGCCATAGGAACGATCGGTCGAAAATTAATTTAGTATGGAGAATTTTTGTTTTTCATGATTTTTCGATTAAACACGGCATTTAAAGATTTCACTATGCTCCCTTCATTTTTGCAAAATCTTATTTACATCGGTTTTTGATTAATATATTTTTTGTTTATCAATATACCTTGACCAAACTCGGCCTTAACCATTTTCTCGGCATTAAAAGGTTGGGTCTGCAAGGGTATTAGATCTTCGGCATGCCGAAGATAGCCCTTCTTTCTCGTTTGTTTATCAATATACCTTGACCAAACTCGGCCTTAACCATTTTCTCGGCATTAAAAGGTTGGGTCTGCAAGGGTATTAGATCTTCGGCATGCCGAAGATAGCCCTTCTTTCTCGTTAGTTTTGATTTTGTTGTGCCTACGTACGTCCTATTGCACTTGTTGTTATTTTCCCCAGCACATGGTATTTGGTAAATTACATTACTTTTATCGGCCAAAGGGATTTTTGCTTTAATCTTATTAAAGAATTTTTGTAACGTTTTCGTAGGTTTGTGTGCTACTTTTATTTCTTGGTTGTTGTAGCAATCTGAGTTCGTGAGGCGTTCTGATAGTCGTGGGACAAATATTAGGGATTTGTATATTTTGTTAGGTTCCGTAGGCTTTTTTGTTCCGATATGTCGTCTTTTTAATAATGTTTTAATTACATTTTGTGGGAAGTCATTTTTCGTTAAGAGTTTTTATACCCTTGCAGAGGGTATTATAATTTTGTCGTGAAATGTGTAACGCATAGAAGGAGACATCTCCGACCCCATAAAGTATATATATTCTTGATCAGCATCAACAGCCGAGTCGATATAGCCATGTCCGTCTGTCCCTGTCCGTCTGCCGTCTGTCTGTTTCTATGCGAACTAGTCCCTCAGTTTTAAAGCTATCTTAATGAAACTTTGCAGAAGTCCCTATTTCTGTTGCACGCAGCACATATGTCAAAACCAGCTGGATCGGACCACTATATCATATAGCTGCCATAGGAACGATCGGTCGAAAATTAAGTTTTTGTATGAAAAAACCTTTTGTTTATCAAGATATCTTGACCAAACTCGACATTTATTAGTTTTACTATGCTCCTCATATATATGCAAAATTCTATTAAGATCGGACCACTATATCATATAGCCGCCATAGGAACGATCGGTCGAAAATTAAGTTTTTGTATGAAAAAACATTTTGTTTGTCAAGATATCTTGACCAAACTCGGCATTTATTAGTTTTACTAAGCTCCTCATATATATGCAAAATCCTATTAAGATCGGACCACTATATCATATAGCTGCCATAGGAACGATCGGTCGAAAATTAAGTTTTTGTATGAAAAAACCTTTTGTTTATCAAGATATCTTGACCAAACTCGACATTTATTAGTTTTACTATGCTCCTCATATATATGCAAAATTCTATTAAGATCGGACCACTATATCATATAGCCGCCATAGGAACGATCGGTCGAAAATTAAGTTTTTGTATGAAAAAACATTTTGTTTGTCAAGATATCTTGATCAAACTCGGCATTTATTAGTTTTACTAAGCTCCTCATATATATGCAAAATCCTATTAAGATCGGACCACTATATCATATAGCTGCCATAGGAACGATCGGTCGAAAATTAAGTTTTTGTATGAAAAAACATTTTGTTTGTCAAGATATCTTGACCAAACTCGGCATTTATTAGTTTTACTAAGCTCCTCATATATATGCAAAATCCTATTAAGATCGGACCACTATATCATATAGCTGCCATAGGAACGATCGGTCGAAAATTAAGTTTTTGTATGAAAAAACCTTTTGTTTATCAATATACCTTGACCAAACTCGGCCTTAACCATTTTCTCGGCATTAAAAGGTTGGGTCTGCAAGGGTATTAGATCTTCGGCATGCCGAAGATAGCCCTTCTTTCTCGTTTAATTTCATGTATAGTATCTTCGTGGTATAGTGTGTCCGATGTGTTAGGCATTCTTTTTATACAGCTTATTGCTGTATTGATTATCATACTCTTGGGGTGGTTTGAATTGAAGTTGAGTATTCGTCCGGAGGCTATGGGTTTCTTATACCACTTAATATTGAGTGTGTTGTCCAATCTAATTACTAAATAGTCTAAAAATGGTAGTTTCCCGTTTTTATACCCTTGCAGAGGGTATTATAATTTTGTCGTGAAATGTGTAACGCATAGAAGGAGACATCTCCGACCCCATAAAGTATATATATTCTTGATCAGCATCAACAGCCGAGTCGATATAGCCATGTCCGTCTGTCCGTCTGTCTGTTTCTATGCGAACTAGTCCCTCAGTTTTAAAGCTATCTTAATGAAACTTTGCAGAAGTCCCTATTTCTGTTGCACGCAGCACATATGTCAAAACCAGCTGGATCGGACCACTATATCATATAGCTGCCATAGGAACGATCGGTCGAAAATTAAGTTTTTGTATGAAAAAACCTTTTGTTTATCAAGATATCTTGACCAAACTCGACATTTATTAGTTTTACTATGCTCCTCATATATATGCAAAATTCTATTAAGATCGGACCACTATATCATATAGCCGCCATAGGAACGATCGGTCGAAAATTAAGTTTTTGTATGAAAAAACATTTTGTTTGTCAAGATATCTAGACCAAACTCGGCATTTATTAGTTTTACTAAGCTCCTCATATATATGCAAAATCCTATTAAGATCGGACTACTATATCATATAGCTGCCATAGGAACGATCGGTCGAAAATTAAGTTTTTGTATGAAAAAACCTTTTGTTTATCAAGATATCTTGACCAAACTCGACATTTATTAGTTTTACTATGCTCCTCATATATATGCAAAATTCTATTAAGATCGGACCACTATATCATATAGCCGCCATAGGAACGATCGGTCGAAAATTAAGTTTTTGTATGAAAAAACATTTTGTTTGTCAAGATATCTTGACCAAACTCGGCATTTATTAGTTTTACTAAGCTCCTCATATATATGCATAATCCTATTAAGATCGGACCACTATATCATATAGCTGCCATAGGAACGATCGGTCGAAAATTAAGTTTTTGTATGAAAAAACCTTTTGTTTATCAAGATATCTTGACCAAACTCGACATTTATTAGTTTTACTATGCTCCTCATATATATGCAAAATTCTATTAAGATCGGACCACTATATCATATAGCCGCCATAGGAACGATCGGTCGAAAATTAAGTTTTTGTATGAAAAAACATTTTGTTTGTCAAGATATCTTGACCAAACTCGGCATTTATTAGTTTTACTAAGCTCCTCATATATATGCAAAATCCTATTAAGATCGGACCACTATATCATATAGCTGCCATAGGAACGATCGGTCAAAAATTAAGTTTTTGTATGAAAAAACCTTTTGTTTATCAAGATATCTTGACCAAACTCGACATTTATTAGTTTTACTATGCTCCTCATATATATGCAAAATTCTATTAAGATCGGACCACTATGTCATATAGCCGCCATAGGAACGATCGGTCGAAAATTAAGTTTTTGTATTAAAAAACATTTTGTTTGTCAAGATATCTTGACCAAACTCGGCATTTATTAGTTTTACTAAGCTCCTCATATATATGCAAAATTCTATTAAGATCGGACCACTATATCATATAGCCGCCATAGGAACGATCGGTCGAAAATTAAGTTTTTGTATGAAAAAACCTTTTGTTTATCAAGATATCTTCACCAAACTCGACATTTATTAGTTTTACTATGCTCCTCATATATATGCAAAATTCTATTAAGATCGGACCACTATGTCATATAGCTGCCATAGGAACGATCGATCGAAAATTAAGTTTTTGTATGAAAAAACATTTTGTTTGTCAAGATATCTTGACCAAACTCGGCATTTATTAGTTTTACTATGCTCCTCATATATATGCAAAATCCTATTAAGATCGGACTACTATATCATATTATTAAGTTTTTGTATGGAGAATTTTTTGTTTTTCATGATTTTGCGATTAAACACGGCATTTAAAGATTTCACTATGCTTCCTTCATTTTTGCTAAATCTTATTTACATCGGTTTTTGATTAAAAGCCTTTTTTTATACCCTTGCAGAGGGTATTATAATTTTGTCGTGAAATGTGTAACGCATAGAAGGAGACATCTCCGACCCCATAAAGTATATATATTCTTGATCAGCATCAACAGCCGAGTCGATATAGCCATGTCCGTCTGTCCGTCTGTCCGTCTGTCTGTTTCTATGCGAACTAGTCCCTCAGTTTTAAAGCTATCTTAATGAAACTTTGCAGAAGTCCCTATTTCTGTTGCACGCAGCACATATGTCAAAACCAGCTGGATCGGACCACTATATCATATAGCTGCCATAGGAACGATCGGTCGAAAATTAAGTTTTTGTATGAAAAAACCTTTTGTTTATCAAGATATCTTGACCAAACTCGACATTTATTAATTTTACTATGCTCCTCATATATATGCAAAATTCTATTAAGATCGGACCACTATATCATATAGCCGCCATAGGAACGATCGGTCGAAAATTAAGTTTTTGTATGAAGAAACATTTTGTTTGTCAAGATATCTTGACCAAACTCGGCATTTATTAGTTTTACTAAGCTCCTCATATATATGCAAAATCCTATTAAGATCGGACCACTATATCATATAGCTGCCATAGGAACGATCGGTCGAAAATTAAGTTTTTGTATGAAAAAACCTTTTGTTTATCAAGATATCTTGACCAAACTCGACATTTATTAATTTTACTATGCTCCTCATATATATGCAAAATTCTATTAAGATCGGACCACTATATCATATAGCCGCCATAGGAACGATCGGTCGAAAATTAAGTTTTTGTATGAAAAAACATTTTGTTTGTCAAGATATCTTGACCAAACTCGGCATTTATTAGTTTTACTAAGCTCCTCATATATATGCAAAATCCTATTAAGATCGGACCACTATATCATATAGCTGCCATAGGAACGATCGGTCGAAAATTAAGTTTTTGTATGAAAAAACCTTTTGTTTATCAAGATATCTTGACCAAACTCGACATTTATTAGTTTTACTATGCTCCTCATATATATGCAAAATTCTATTAAGATCGGACCACTATATCATATAGCCGCCATAGGAACGATCGGTCGAAAATTAAGTTTTTGTATGAAAAAACATTTTGTTTGTCAAGATATCTTGACCAAACTCGGCATTTATTAGTTTTACTAAGCTCCTCATATATATGCAAAATCCTATCAAGATCGGACCACTATATCATATAGCTGCCATAGGAACAATCGGTCGAAAATTAAGTTTTTGTATGAAAAAACCTTTTGTTTATCAAGATATCTTGACCAAACTCGACAATTATTAGTTTTACTATGCTCCTCATATATATGCAAAATTCTATTAAGATCGGACCACTATGTCATATAGCCGCCATAGGAACGATCGGTCGAAAATTAAGTTTTTGTATGAAAAAACATTTTGTTTGTCAAGATATCTTGACCAAACTCGGCATTTATTAGTTTTACTAAGCTCCTCATATATATGCAAAATCCTATTAAGATCGGACCACTATATCATATAGCTGCCAAAGGAACGATCGGTCGAAAATTAAGTTTTTGTATGAAAAAACCTTTTGTTTATCAAGATATCTTGACCAAACTCGACATTTATTAGTTTTACTATGCTCCTCATATATATGCAAAATTCTATTAAGATCGGACCACTATATCATATAGCCGCCATAGGAACGATCGGTCGAAAATTAAGTTTTTGTATGAAAAAACATTTTGTTTGTCAAGATATCTTGACCAAACTCGGCATTTATTAGTTTTACTATGCTCCTCATATATATGCAAAATCCTATTAAGATCGGACCACTATATCATATAGCTGCCATAGGAACGATCGGTCGAAAATTAAGTTTTTGTATGAAAAAACCTTTTGTTTTTCAAGATATCTTGACCAAACTCGGCATTTATTAGTTTAACTATGCTCCTCATATATATGCAAAATCCTATTAAGATCGGACCACTATATCATATAGCTGCCATAGGAACGATCGGTCGAAAATTAATTTAGTATGGAGAATTTTTGTTTTTCATGATTTTTCGATTAAACACGGCATTTAAAGATTTCACTATGCTCCCTTCATTTTTGCAAAATCTTATTTACATCGGTTTTTGATTAATATATTTTTTGTTTATCAATATACCTTGACCAAACTCGGCCTTAACCATTTTCTCGGCATTAAAAGGTTGGGTCTGCAAGGGTATTAGATCTTCGGCATGCCGAAGATAGCCCTTCTTTCTCGTTAATAATGTTTTAATTACATTTTGTGGGAAGTCATTTTTCGTTAAGAGTTTTTTAATTTCATGTATAGTATCTTCGTGGTATAGTGTGTCCGATGTGTTAGGCATTCTTTTTATACAGCTTATTGCTGTATTGATTATCATACTCTTGGGGTGGTTTGAATTGAAGTTGAGTATTCGTCCGGAGGCTATGGGTTTCTTATACCACTTAATATTGAGTGTGTTGTCCAATCTAATTACTAAATAGTCTAAAAATGGTAGTTTCCCGTTTTTATACCCTTGCAGAGGGTATTATAATTTTGTCGTGAAATGTGTAACGCATAGAAGGAGACATCTCCGACCCCATAAAGTATATATATTCTTGATCAGCATCAACAGCCGAGTCGATATAGCCATGTCCGTCTGTCTGTTTCTATGCGAACTAGTCCCTCAGTTTTAAAGCTATCTTAATGAAACTTTGCAGAAGTCCCTATTTCTGTTGCACGCAGCACATATGTCAAAACCAGCTGGATCGGACCACTATATCATATAGCTGCCATAGGAACGATCGGTCGAAAATTAAGTTTTTGTATGAAAAAACCTTTTGTTTATCAAGATATCTTGACCAAACTCGACATTTATTAGTTTTACTATGCTCCTCATATATATGCAAAATTCTATTAAGATCGGACCACTATATCATATAGCCGCCATAGGAACGATCGGTCGAAAATTAAGTTTTTGTATGAAAAAACATTTTGTTTGTCAAGATATCTTGACCAAACTCGGCATTTATTAGTTTTACTAAGCTCCTCATATATATGCAAAATCCTATTAAGATCGGACCACTATATCATATAGCTGCCATAGGAACGATCGGTCGAAAATTAAGTTTTTGTATGAAAAAACCTTTTGTTTATCAAGATATCTTGACCAAACTCGACATTTATTAGTTTTACTATGCTCCTCATATATATGCAAAATTCTATTAAGATCGGACCACTATATCATATAGCCGCCATAGGAACGATCGGTCGAAAATTAAGTTTTTGTATGAAAAAACATTTTGTTTGTCAAGATATCTTGACCAAACTCGGCATTTATTAGTTTTACTAAGCTCCTCATATATATGCAAAATCCTATCAAGATCGGACCACTATATCATATAGCTGCCATAGGAACAATCGGTCGAAAATTAAGTTTTTGTATGAAAAAACCTTTTGTTTATCAAGATATCTTGACCAAACTCGACAATTATTAGTTTTACTATGCTCCTCATATATATGCAAAATTCTATTAAGATCGGACCACTATGTCATATAGCCGCCATAGGAACGATCGGTCGAAAATTAAGTTTTTGTATGAAAAAACATTTTGTTTGTCAAGATATCTTGACCAAACTCGGCATTTATTAGTTTTACTAAGCTCCTCATATATATGCAAAATCCTATTAAGATCGGACCACTATATCATATAGCTGCCATAGGAACGATCGGTCGAAAATTAAGTTTTTGTATGAAAAAACCTTTTGTTTATCAAGATATCTTGACCAAACTCGACATTTATTAGTTTTACTATGCTCCTCATATATATGCAAAATTCTATTAAGATCGGACCACTATATCATATAGCCGCCATAGGAACGATCGGTCGAAAATTAAGTTTTTGTATGAAAAAACATTTTGTTTGTCAAGATATCTTGACCAAACTCGGCATTTATTAGTTTTACTATGCTCCTCATATATATGCAAAATCCTATTAAGATCGGACCACTATATCATATAGCTGCCATAGGAACGATCGGTCGAAAATTAAGTTTTTGTATGAAAAAACCTTTTGTTTATCAAGATATCTTGACCAAACTCGACATTTATTAGTTTTACTATGCTCCTCATATATATGCAAAATTCTATTAAGATCGGACCACTATATCATATAGCCGCCATAGGAACGATCGGTCGAAAATTAAGTTTTTGTATGAAAAAACATTTTGTTTTTCAAGATATCTTAACCAAACTCGGCATTTATTAGTTTTACTATGCTCCTCATATATATGCAAAATCCTATTAAGATCGGACCACTATATCATATAGCTGCCATAGGAACGATCGGTCGAAAATTAAGTTTTTGTATGAAAAAACCTTTTGTTTATCAAGATATCTTGACCAAACTCGACATTTATTAGTTTTACTATGCTCCTCATATATATGCAAAATCCTATTAAGATCGGACCACTATATCATATTATTAAGTTTTTGTATGGAGAATTTGTTGTTTTTCATGATTTTGCGATTAAACACGGCATTTAAAGATTTCACTATGCTTCCTTCATTTTTGCTAAATCTTATTTACATCGGTTTTTGATTAAAAGCCTTTTTTTTGTTTATCAATATACCTTGACCAAACTCGGCCTTAACCATTTTCTCGGCATTAAAAGGTTGGGTCTGCAAGGGTATTAGATCTTCGGCATGCCGAAGATAGCCCTTCTTTCTCGTTTTCCAATTCTATTGTGAATTTGATGTGTCTATGGAAGGAGTTCAATTCTTTCAGAATCTTCTGTGCCTCTGTTTTGTCCGTTATGGCAAACAGGTCATCTACATATTTGGTCAAAAGTCTTTGTTTTATTGTCAATTTTTCAGTCACCTTGTCTAATAGTTCCTCCATTACTATATCTGCGATTACTGGGGAGGCTGGTGATCCCATTGGCATTCCTTTTAGTTGTGTGTATATCTTGTCTTCGTATTTGAAATATCTGTTTTCTTGTATACAAAATATTTTATATATCAAATTTATTTTTAAAATTTTTTATATTTTCATATATTTAAATTAATTTGTATACCCTTGCAGAGGGTATTATAATTTTGTCGTGAAATTTGTAACGCATAGAAGGAGACATCTCCGACCCCATAAAGTATATATATTCTTGATCAGCATCAACAGCCGAGTCGATATAGCCATGTCCGTCTGTCCGTCTGTCTGTTTCTATGCGAACTAGTCCCTCAGTTTTAAAGCTATCTTAATGAAACTTTACAGAAGTCCCTATTTCTGTTGCACGCAGCACATATGTGTAAAACCAGCTGGATCGGACCACTATATCATATAGCTGCCATAGGAACGATCGGTCGAAAATTAAGTTTTTGTATGAAAAAACCTTTTGTTTATCAAGATATCTTGACCAAACTCGACATTTATTAGTTTTACTATGCTCCTCATATATATGCAAAATTCTATTAAGATCGGACCACTATATCATATAGCCGCCATAGGAACGATCGGTCGAAAATTAAGTTTTTGTATGAAAAAACATTTTGTTTGTCAAGATATCTTGACCAAACTCGGCATTTATTAGTTTTACTAAGCTCCTCATATATATGCAAAATCCTATTAAGATCGGACCACTATATCATATAGCTGCCATAGGAACGATCGGTCGAAAATTAAGTTTTTTTTATGAAAAAACCTTTTGTTTATCAAGATATCTTGACCAAACTCGACATTTATTAGTTTTACTATGCTCCTCATATATATGCAAAATCCTATTAAGATCGGACCACTATATCATATAGCTGCCATAGGAACGATCGGTCGAAAATTAAGATTTTGTATGAAAAAACCTTTTGTTTATCAAGATATCTTGACCAAACTCGACATTTATTAGTTTTACTATGCTCCTCATATATATGCAAAATTCTATTAAGATCGGACCACTAAATCATATAGCCGCCATAGGAACGGTCGGTCGAAAATTAAGTTTTTGTATGAAAAAACATTTTGTTTGTCAAGATATCTTGACCAAACTCGGCATTTATTAGTTTTACTAAGCTCCTCATATATATGCAAAATCCTATTAAGATCGGACCACTATATCATATAGCTGCCATAGGAACGATCGGTCGAAAATTAAGTTTTTGTATGAAAAAACCTTTTGTTTATCAAGATATCTTGACCAAACTCGACATTTATTAGTTTTACTATGCTCCTCATATATATGCAAAATTCTATTAAGATCGGACCACTATATCATATAGCCGCCATAGGAACGATCGGTCGAAAATTAAGTTTTTGTATGAAAAAACATTTTGTTTGTCAATATATCTTGACCAAACTCGGCATTTATTAGTTTTACTAAGCTCCTCATATATATGCAAAATTCTATTAAGATCGGACCACTATATCATATAGCCATAGGAACGATCGGTCGAAAATTAAGTTTTTGTATGAAAAAACCTTTTGTTTGTCAAGATATCTTGACCAAACTCGGCATTTATTAGTTTTACTAAGCTCCTCATATATATGCAAAATCCTATTAAGATCGGACCACTATATCATATAGGAACGATCGATCGAAAATTAAGTTTTTGTACGAAAAAAACATTTTGTTTTTCAAGATATCTTAACCAAACTCGGCATTTATTAGTTTTACTATGCTCCTCATATAAATGCAAAATTCTATTAAGATCGGTACACTATATCATATAGCCGCCATAGGAACGAACGGTCGAAAATTAAGTTTTTGTATGAAAAAACATTTTGTTTGTCAAGATATCTTGACCAAACTCGGCATTTATTAGTTTTACTAAGCTCCTCATATATATGCAAAATCCTATTAAGATCGGACCACTATATCATATAGCTGCCATAGGAACGATCGATCGAAAATTAAGTTTTTGTATGAAAAAACATTTTGTTTTTCAAGATATCTTAACCAAACTCGGCATTTATTAGTTTTACTAAGCTCCTCATATATATGCAAAATCCTATTAAGATCGGACCACTATATCATATTATTAAGTTTTTGTATGGAGAATTTTTTTTTTTCATGATTTTGCGATTAAACACGGCATTTAAAGATTTCACTATGCTTCCTTCATTGTTGCTAAATCTTATTTACATCGGTTTTTGATTAAAAGCCTTTTTTTTGTTTATCAATATACCTTGACCAAACTCGGCCTTAACCATTTTCTCGGCATTAAAAGGTTGGGTCTGCAAGGGTATTAGATCTTCGGCATGCCGAAGATAGCCCTTCTTTCTCGTTTTCCAATTCTATTGTGAATTTGATGTGTCTATGGAAGGAGTTCAATTCTTTCAGAATCTTCTGTGCCTCTGTTTTGTCCGTTATGGCAAACAGGTCATCTACATATTTGGTCAAAAGTCTTTGTTTTATTGTCAATTTTTCAGTCACGTTGTCTAATAGTTCCTCCATTACTATATCTGCGATTACTGGGGGAGGCTGGTGATCCCATTGGCATTCCTTTTTAGTTGTGTGTATATCTTGTCTTCGTATTTGAAATATCTGTTTTCTTGTATACAAAATATTTTATATATCAAATTTATTTTTAAAATTTTTTATATTTTCATATAAATAAATTAAAATGTATACCCTTGCAGAGGGTATTATAATTTTGTCGTGAAATGTGTAACGCATAGAAGGAGACATCTCCGACCCCATAAAGTATATATATTCTTGATCAGCATCAACAGCCGAGTCGATATAGCCATGTCCGTCTGTCCGTCTGTCTGTTTCTATGCGAACTAGTCCCTCAGTTTTAAAGCTATCTTAATGAAACTTTACAGAAGTCCCTATTTCTGTTGCACGCAGCACATATGTGTAAAACCAGCTGGATCGGACCACTATATCATATAGCTGCCATAGGAACGATCGGTCGAAAATTAAGTTTTTGTATGAAAAAAAACCTTTTGTTTATCAAGATATCTTGACCAAACTCGACATTTATTAGTTTTACTATGCTCCTCATATATATGCAAAATTCTATTAAGATCGGACCACTATATCATATAGCCGCCATAGGAACGATCGGTCGAAAATTAAGTTTTTGTATGAAAAAACATTTTGTTTGTCAAGATATCTTGACCAAACTCGGCATTTATTAGTTTTACAAAGCTCCTCATATATATGCAAAATCCTATTAAGATCGGACCACTATATCATATAGCTGCCATAGGAACGATCGGTCGAAAATTAAGTTTTTGTATGAAAAAACCTTTTGTTTATCAAGATATCTTGACCAAACTCGACATTTATTAGTTTTACTATGCTCCTCATATATATGCAAAATCCTATTAAGATCGGACCACTATATCATATAGCTGCCATAGGAACGATCGGTCGAAAATTAAGATTTTGTATGAAAAAACCTTTTGTTTATCAAGATATCTTGACCAAACTCGACATTTATTAGTTTTACTATGCTCCTCATATATATGCAAAATTCTATTAAGATCGGACCACTATATCATATAGCCGCCATAGGAACGATCGGTCGAAAATTAAGTTTTTGTATGAAAAAACCTTTTGTTTGTCAAGATATCTTGACCAAACTCGACATTTATTAGTTTTACTAAGCTCCTCATATATATGCAAAATCCTATTAAGATCGGACCACTATATCATATAGCTGCCATAGGAACGATCGGTCGAAAATTAAGTTTTTGTATGAAAAAACCTTTTGTTTATCAAGATATCTTGACCAAACTCGACATTTATTAGTTTTACTATGCTCCTCATATATATGCAAAATTCTATTAAGATCGGACCACTATATCATATAGCCGCCATAGGAACGATCGGTCGAAAATTAAGTTTTTGTATGAAAAACATTTTGTTTGTCAATATATCTTGACCAAACTCGGCATTTATTAGTTTTACTAAGCTCCTCTATATATATGCAAAATTCTATTAAGATCGGACCACTATATCATATAGCTGCCATAGGAACGATCGGTCGAAAATTAAGTTTTTGTATGAAAAAACCTTTTGTTTGTCAAGATATCTTGACCAAACTCGGCATTTATTAGTTTTACTAAGCTCCTCATATATATGCAAAATTCTATTAAGATCGGACCACTATATCATATAGCTGCCATAGGAACGATCGATCGAAAATTAAGTTTTTGTACGAAAAAAACATTTTGTTTGTCAAGATATCTTGACCAAACTCGGCATTTATTAGTTTTACTAAGCTCCTCATATATATGCAAAATCCTATTAAAGATCGGACCACTATATCATATAGCTGCCATAGGAACGATCGGTCGAAAATTAAGTTTTGTATGAAAAAACCTTTTGTTTATCAAGATATCTTGACCAAACTCGACATTTATTAGTTTTACTATGCTCCTCATATATATGCAAAATTCTATTAAGATCGGACCACTATATCATATAGCTGCCATAGGAACGATCGGTCGAAAATTAAGTTTTTGTATGAAAAAACCTTTTTGTTTATCAAGATATCTTGACCAAACTCGACATTTATTAGTTTTTACTATGCTCCTCATATATATGCAAAATTCTATTAAGATCGGACCACTATATCATATAGCCGCCATAGGAACGATCGGTCGAAAATTAAGTTTTTGTATGAAAAAACATTTTGTTTGTCAATATATCTTGACCAAACTCGGCATTTATTAGTTTTACTAAGCTCCTCATATATATGCAAAATTCTATTAAGATCGGACCACTATATCATATAGCTGCCATAGGAACGATCGATCGAAAATTAAGTTTTTGTACGAAAAAACATTTTGTTTTTCAAGATATCTTAACCAAACTCGGCATTTATTAGTTTTACTATGCTCCTCATATATATGCAAAATTCTATTAAGATCGGACCACTATATCATATAGCCGCCATAGGAACGATCGGTCGAAAATTAAGTTTTTGTATGAAAAAACATTTTGTTTGCCAAGATATCTTGACCAAACTCGACATTTATTAGTTTTACTATGCTCCTCATATATATGCAAAATTCTATTAAGATCGGACCACTATATCATATAGCCGCCATAGGAACGATCGGTCGAAAATTAAGTTTTTGTATGAAAAAACATTTTGTTTGTCAAGATATCTTGACCAAACTCGGCATTTATTAGTTTTACTAAGCTCCTCATATATATGCAAAATCCTATCAAGATCGGACCACTATATCATATAGCTGCCATAGGAACAATCGGTCGAAAATTAAGTTTTTGTATGAAAAAACCTTTTGTTTATCAAGATATCTTGACCAAACTCGACAATTATTAGTTTTACTATGCTCCTCATATATATGCAAAATTCTATTAAGATCGGACCACTATGTCATATAGCCGCCATAGGAACGATCGGTCGAAAATTAAGTTTTTGTATGAAAAAACATTTTGTTTGTCAAGATATCTTGACCAAACTCGGCATTTATTAGTTTTACTAAGCTCCTCATATATATGCAAAATCCTATTAAGATCGGACCACTATATCATATAGCTGCCAAAGGAACGATCGGTCGAAAATTAAGTTTTTGTATGAAAAAACCTTTTGTTTATCAAGATATCTTGACCAAACTCGACATTTATTAGTTTTACTATGCTCCTCATATATATGCAAAATTCTATTAAGATCGGACCACTATATCATATAGCCGCCATAGGAACGATCGGTCGAAAATTAAGTTTTTGTATGAAAAACATTTTGTTTGTCAAGATATCTTGACCAAACTCGGCATTTATTAGTTTTACTATGCTCCTCATATATATGCAAAATCCTATTAAGATCGGACCACTATATCATATAGCTGCCATAGGAACGATCGGTCGAAAATTAAGTTTTTGTATGAAAAAACCTTTTGTTTTTCAAGATATCTTGACCAAACTCGGCATTTATTAGTTTAACTATGCTCCTCATATATATGCAAAATCCTATTAAGATCGGACCACTATATCATATAGCTGCCATAGGAACGATCGGTCGAAAATTAATTTAGTATGGAGAATTTTTGTTTTTCATGATTTTTCGATTAAACACGGCATTTAAAGATTTCACTATGCTCCCTTCATTTTTGCAAAATCTTATTTACATCGGTTTTTGATTAATATATTTTTTGTTTATCAATATACCTTGACCAAACTCGGCCTTAACCATTTTCTCGGCATTAAAAGGTTGGGTCTGCAAGGGTATTAGATCTTCGGCATGCCGAAGATAGCCCTTCTTTCTCGTTTTTGTTTATCAATATACCTTGACCAAACTCGGCCTTAACCATTTTCTCGGCATTAAAAGGTTGGGTCTGCAAGGGTATTAGATCTTCGGCATGCCGAAGATAGCCCTTCTTTCTCGTTAGTTTTGATTTTGTTGTGCCTACGTACGTCCTATTGCACTTGTTGTTATTTTCCCCAGCACATGGTATTTGGTAAATTACATTACTTTTATCGGCCAAAGGGATTTTTGCTTTAATCTTATTAAAGAATTTTTGTAACGTTTTCGTAGGTTTGTGTGCTACTTTTATTTCTTGGTTGTTGTAGCAATCTGATTTCGTGAGGCGTTCTGATAGTCGTGGGACATATATTAGGGATTTGTATATTTTGTTAGGTTCCGTAGGCTTTTTTGTTCCGATATGTCGTCTTTTTAATAATGTTTTAATTACATTTTGTGGGAAGTCATTTTTCGTTAAGAGTTTTTTAATTTCATGTATAGTATCTTCGTGGTATAGTGTGTCCGATGTGTTAGGCATTCTTTTTATACAGCTTATTGCTGTATTGATTATCACTTGGGGTGGTTTGAATTGAAGTTGAGTATTCGTCCGGAGGCTATGGGTTTCTTATACCACTTAATATTGAGTGTGTTGTCCAATCTAATTACTAAATAGTCTAAAAATGGTAGTTTCCCGTTTTTATACCCTTGCAGAGGGTATTATAATTTTGTCGTGAAATGTGTAACGCATAGAAGGAGACATCTCCGACCCCATAAAGTATATATATTCTTGATCAGCATCAACAGCCGAGTCGATATAGCCATGTCCGTCTGTCCGTCTGTCTGTTTCTATGCGAACTAGTCCCTCAGTTTTAAAGCTATCTTAATGAAACTTTGCAGAAGTCCCTATTTCTGTTGCACGCAGCACATATGTCAAAACCAGCTGGATCGGACCACTATATCATATAGCTGCCATAGGAACGATCGGTCGAAAATTAAGTTTTTGTATGAAAAAACCTTTTGTTTATCAAGATATCTTGACCAAACTCGACATTTATTAGTTTTACTATGCTCCTCATATATATGCAAAATTCTATTAAGATCGGACCACTATATCATATAGCCGCCATAGGAACGATCGGTCGAAAATTAAGTTTTTGTATGAAAAAACATTTTGTTTGTCAAGATATCTTGACCAAACTCGGCATTTATTAGTTTTACTAAGCTCCTCATATATATGCAAAATCCTATTAAGATCGGACCACTATATCATATAGCTGCCATAGGAACGATCGGTCGAAAATTAAGTTTTTGTATGAAAAACCCTTTTGTTTATCAAGATATCTTGACCAAACTCGACATTTATTAGTTTTACTATGCTCCTCATATATATGCAAAATTCTATTAAGATCGGACCACTATATCATATAGCCGCCATAGGAACGATCGGTCGAAAATTAAGTTTTTGTATGAAAAAACATTTTGTTTGTCAAGATATCTTGACCAAACTCGGCATTTATTAGTTTTACTAAGCTCCTCATATATATGCAAAATCCTATCAAGATCGGACCACTATATCATATAGCTGCCATAGGAACAATCGGTCGAAAATTAAGTTTTTGTATGAAAAAACCTTTTGTTTATCAAGATATCTTGACCAAACTCGGCAATTATTAGTTTTACTATGCTCCTCATATATATGCAAAATCCTATTAAGATCGGACCACTATGTCATATAGCCGCCATAGGAACGATCGGTCGAAAATTAAGTTTTTGTATGAAAAAACATTTTGTTTGTCAAGATATCTTGACCAAACTCGGCATTTATTAGTTTTACTAAGCTCCTCATATATATGCAAAATCCTATTAAGATCGGACCACTATATCATATGGCTGCCAAAGGAACGATCGGTCGAAAATTAAGTTTTTGTATGAAAAAACCTTTTGTTTATCAAGATATCTTGACCAAACTCGACATTTATTAGTTTTACTATGCTCCTCATATATATGCAAAATTCTATTGAAAGATCGGACCACTATATCATATAGCCGCCATAAAGGAACGATCGGTCGAAAATTAAGTTTTTGTATGAAAAAACATTTTGTTTATCAAGATATCTTGACCAAACTCGGCATTTATTAGTTTTACTATGCTCCTCATATATATGCAAAATTCTATTAAGATCGGACCACTATATCATATAGCTGCCATAGGAACGATCGGTCGAAAATTAAGTTTTTGTATGAAAAAACCTTTTGTTTATCAAGATATCTTAACCAAACTCGGCATTTATTAGTTTTACTATGCTCCTCATATATATGCAAAATCCTATTAAGATCGGACCACTATATCATATAGCTGCCATAGGAACGATCGGTCGAAAATTAAGTTTTTGTATGAAAAAACCTTTTGTTTATCAAGATATCTTAACCAAACTCGGCATTTATTAGTTTTACTATGCTCCTCATATATATGCAAAATCCTATTAAGATCGGACCACTATATCATATTATTAAGTTTTTGTATGGAGAATTTGTTGTTTTTCATGATTTTTGCGATTAAACACGGCATTTAAAGATTTCACTATGCTTCCTTCATTTTTGCTAAATCTTATTTACATCGGTTTTTGATTAAAAGCCTTTTTTTTTGTTTATCAATATACCTTGACCAAACTCGGCCTTAACCATTTTCTCGGCATTAAAAGGTTGGGTCTGCAAGGGTATTAGATCTTCGGCATGCCGAAGATAGCCCTTCTTCTCGTTTTCCAATTCTATTGTGAATTTGATGTGTCTATGGAAGGAGTTCAATTCTTTCAGAATCTTCTGTGCCTCTGTTTGTCCGTTATGGCAAACAGGTCATCTACATATTTGGTCAAAAGTCTTTGTTTTATTGTCAATTTTTCAGTCACGTTGTCTAATAGTTCCTCCATTACTATATCTGCGATTACTGGGGAGGCTGGTGATCCCATTGGCATTCCTTTTTAGTTGTGTGTATATCTTGTCTTCGTATTTGAAATATCTGTTTTCTTGTATACAAAATATTTTATATATCAAATTTATTTTTAAAATTTTTTATATTTTCATATATATTTAAATTAATTTGTATACCCTTGCAGAGGGTATTATAATTTTGTCGTGAAATTTGTAACGCATAGAAGGAGACATCTCCGACCCCATAAAGTATATATATTCTTGATCAGCATCAACAGCCGAGTCGATATAGCCATGTCCGTCTGTCCGTCTGTCTGTTTCTATGCGAACTAGTCCCTCAGTTTTAAAGCTATCTTAATGAAACTTTACAGAAGTCCCTATTTCTGTTGCACGCAGCACATATGTGTAAAACCAGCTGGATCGGACCACTATATCATATAGCTGCCATAGGAACGATCGGTCGAAAATTAAGTTTTTGTATGAAAAAACCTTTTGTTTATCAAGATATCTTGACCAAACTCGACATTTATTAGTTTTACTATGCTCCTCATATATATGCAAAATTCTATTAAGATCGGACCACTATATCATATAGCCGCCATAGGAACGATCGGTCGAAAATTAAGTTTTTGTATGAAAAAACATTTTGTTTGTCAAGATATCTTGACCAAACTCGGCATTTATTAGTTTTACTAAGCTCCTCATATATATGCAAAATCCTATTAAGATCGGACCACTATATCATATAGCTGCCATAGGAACGATCGGTCGAAAATTAAGTTTTTTATGAAAAAACCTTTTGTTTATCAAGATATCTTGACCAAACTCGACATTTATTAGTTTTACTATGCTCCTCATATATATGCAAAATCCTATTAAGATCGGACCACTATATCATATAGCTGCCATAGGAACGATCGGTCGAAAATTAAGATTTTGTATGAAAAAACCTTTTGTTTATCAAGATATCTTGACCAAACTCGACATTTATTAGTTTTACTATGCTCCTCATATATGCAAAATTCTATTAAGATCGGACCACTAAATCATATAGCCGCCATAGGAACGGTCGGTCGAAAATTAAGTTTTTGTATGAAAAAACATTTTGTTTGTCAAGATATCTTGACCAAACTCGGCATTTATTAGTTTTACTAAGCTCCTCATATATATATGCAAAATCCTATTAAGATCGGACCACTATATCATATAGCTGCCATAGGAACGATCGGTCGAAAATTAAGTTTTTGTATGAAAAAAACCTTTTGTTTATCAAGATATCTTGACCAAACTCGACATTTATTAGTTTTACTATGCTCCTCATATATATGCAAAATTCTATTAAGATCGGACCACTATATCATATAGCCGCCATAGGAACGATCGGTCGAAAATTAAGTTTTTGTATGAAAAAACATTTTGTTTGTCAATATATCTTGACCAAACTCGGCATTTATTAGTTTTACTAAGCTCCTCATATATATGCAAAATTCTATTAAGATCGGACCACTATATCATATAGCCATAGGAACGATCGGTCGAAAATTAAGTTTTTGTATGAAAAAACCTTTTGTTTGTCAAGATATCTTGACCAAACTCGGCATTTATTAGTTTTACTAAGCTCCTCATATATATGCAAAATCCTATTAAGATCGGACCACTATATCATATAGGAACGATCGATCGAAAATTAAGTTTTTGTACGAAAAAACATTTTGTTTTTCAAGATATCTTAACCAAACTCGGCATTTATTAGTTTTACTATGCTCCTCATATAAATGCAAAATTCTATTAAGATCGGTACACTATATCATATAGCCGCCATAGGAACGAACGGTCGAAAATTAAGTTTTTGTATGAAAAAACATTTTGTTTGTCAAGATATCTTGACCAAACTCGGCATTTATTAGTTTTACTAAGCTCCTCATATATATGCAAAATCCTATTAAGATCGGACCACTATATCATATAGCTGCCATAGGAACGATCGATCGAAAATTAAGTTTTTGTATGAAAAAACATTTTGTTTTTCAAGATATCTTAACCAAACTCGGCATTTATTAGTTTTACTAAGCTCCTCATATATATGCAAAATCCTATTAAGATCGGACCACTATATCATATTATTAAGTTTTTGTATGGAGAATTTTTTGTTTTTCATGATTTTGCGATTAAACACGGCATTTAAAGATTTCACTATGCTTCCTTCATTGTTGCTAAATCTTATTTACATCGGTTTTTGATTAAAAGCCTTTTTTTTTGTTTATCAATATACCTTGACCAAACTCGGCCTTAACCATTTTCTCGGCATTAAAAGGTTGGGTCTGCAAGGGTATTAGATCTTCGGCATGCCGAAGATAGCCCTTCTTTCTCGTTTTCCAATTCTATTGTGAATTTGATGTGTCTATGGAAGGAGTTCAATTCTTTCAGAATCTTCTGTGCCTCTGTTTTGTCCGTTATGGCAAACAGGTCATCTACATATTTGGTCAAAAGTCTTTGTTTTATTGTCAATTTTTCAGTCACGTTGTCTAATAGTTCCTCCATTACTATATCTGCGATTACTGGGAGGCTGGTGATCCCATTGGCATTCCTTTTAGTTGTGTGTATATCTTGTCTTCGTATTTGAAATATCTGTTTTCTTGTATACAAAATATTTTATATATCAAATTTATTTTTAAAATTTTTTATATTTTCATATAAATAAATTAAAATGTATACCCTTGCAGAGGGTATTATAATTTTGTCGTGAAATGTGTAACGCATAGAAGGAGACATCTCCGACCCCATAAAGTATATATATTCTTGATCAGCATCAACAGCCGAGTCGATATAGCCATGTCCGTCTGTCCGTCTGTCTGTTTCTATGCGAACTAGTCCCTCAGTTTTAAAAGCTATCTTAATGAAACTTTACAGAAGTCCCTATTTCTGTTGCACGCAGCACATATGTGTAAAACCAGCTGGATCGGACCACTATATCATATAGCTGCCATAGGAACGATCGGTCGAAAATTAAGTTTTTGTATGAAAAAACCTTTTGTTTATCAAGATATCTTGACCAAACTCGACATTTATTAGTTTTACTATGCTCCTCAAATATATGCAAAATTCTATTAAGATCGGACCACTATATCATATAGCCGCCATAGGAACGATCGGTCGAAAATTAAGTTTTTGTATGAAAAAACATTTTGTTTGTCAAGATATCTTGACCAAACTCGGCATTTATTAGTTTTACAAAGCTCCTCATATATATGCAAAATCCTATTAAGATCGGACCACTATATCATATAGCTGCCATAGGAACGATCGGTCGAAAATTAAGTTTTTGTATGAAAAAACCTTTTGTTTATCAAGATATCTTGACCAAACTCGACATTTATTAGTTTTACTATGCTCCTCATATATATGCAAAATCCTATTAAGATCGGACCACTATATCATATAGCTGCCATAGGAACGATCGGTCGAAAATTAAGATTTTGTATGAAAAAACCTTTTGTTTATCAAGATATCTTGACCAAACTCGACATTTATTAGTTTTACTATGCTCCTCATATATATGCAAAATTCTATTAAGATCGGACCACTAAATCATATAGCCGCCATAGGAACGGTCGGTCGAAAATTAAGTTTTTGTATGAAAAAACATTTTGTTTGTCAAGATATCTTGACCAAACTAGGCATTTATTAGTTTTACTAAGCTCCTCATATATATGCAAAATCCTATTAAGATCGGACCACTATATCATATAGCTGCCATAGGAACGATCGGTCGAAAATTAAGTTTTTGTATGAAAAAACCTTTTGTTTATCAAGATATCTTGACCAAACTCGACATTTATTAGTTTTACTATGCTCCTCATATATATGCAAAATTCTATTAAGATCGGACCACTATATCATATAGCCGCCATAGGAACGATCGGTCGAAAATTAAGTTTTTGTATGAAAAAACATTTTGTTTGTCAATATATCTTGACCAAACTCGGCATTTATTAGTTTTACTAAGCTCCTCATATATATGCAAAATTCTATTAAGATCGGACCACTATATCATATAGCTGCCATAGGAACGATCGGTCGAAAATTAAGTTTTTGTATGAAAAAACCTTTTGTTTGTCAAGATATCTTGACCAAACTCGGCATTTATTAGTTTTACTAAGCTCCTCATATATATGCAAAATTCTATTAAGATCGGACCACTATATCATATAGCTGCCATAGGAACGATCGATCGAAAATTAAGTTTTTGTACGAAAAAAACATTTTGTTTGTCAAGATATCTTGACCAAACTCGGCATTTATTAGTTTTACTAAGCTCCTCATATATATGCAAAATCCTATTAAGATCGGACCACTATATCATATAGCTGCCATAGGAACGATCGGTCGAAAATTAAGTTTTTGTATGAAAAAACCTTTGTTTATCAAGATATCTTGACCAAACTCGACATTTATTAGTTTTACTATGCTCCTCATATATATGCAAAATTCTATTAAGATCGGACCACTATATCATATAGCTGCCATAGGAACGATCGGTCGAAAATTAAGTTTTTGTATGAAAAAACCTTTTGTTTATCAAGATATCTTGACCAAACTCGACATTTATTAGTTTTACTATGCTCCTCATATATATGCAAAATTCTATTAAGATCGGACCACTATATCATATAGCCGCCATAGGAACGATCGGTCGAAAATTAAGTTTTTGTATGAAAAAACATTTTGTTTGTCAATATATCTTGACCAAACTCGGCATTTATTAGTTTTACTAAGCTCCTCATATATATGCAAAATTCTATTAAGATCGGACCACTATATCATATAGCTGCCATAGGAACGATCGATCGAAAATTAAGTTTTTGTACGAAAAAACATTTTGTTTTTCAAGATATCTTAACCAAACTCGGCATTTATTAGTTTTACTATGCTCCTCATATATATGCAAAATTCTATTAAGATCGGACCACTATATCATATAGCCGCCATAGGAACGATCGGTCGAAAATTAAGTTTTTGTATGAAAAAACATTTTGTTTGCCAAGATATCTTGACCAAACTCGACATTTATTAGTTTTACTATGCTCCTCATATATATGCAAAATTCTATTAAGATCGGACCACTATATCATATAGCCGCCATAGGAACGATCGGTCGAAAATTAAGTTTTTGTATGAAAAAACATTTTGTTTGTCAAGATATCTTGACCAAACTCGGCATTTATTAGTTTTACTAAGCTCCTCATATATATGCAAAATCCTATCAAGATCGGACCACTATATCATATAGCTGCCATAGGAACAATCGGTCGAAAATTAAGTTTTTGTATGAAAAAACCTTTTGTTTATCAAGATATCTTGACCAAACTCGACAATTATTAGTTTTACTATGCTCCTCATATATATGCAAAATTCTATTAAGATCGGACCACTATGTCATATAGCCGCCATAGGAACGATCGGTCGAAAATTAAGTTTTTGTATGAAAAAACATTTTGTTTGTCAAGATATCTTGACCAAACTCGGCATTTATTAGTTTTACTAAGCTCCTCATATATATGCAAAATCCTATTAAGATCGGACCACTATATCATATAGCTGCCAAAGGAACGATCGGTCGAAAATTAAGTTTTTGTATGAAAAAACCTTTTGTTTATCAAGATATCTTGACCAAACTCGACATTTATTAGTTTTACTATGCTCCTCATATATATGCAAAATTCTATTAAGATCGTACCACTATATCATATAGCCGCCATAGGAACGATCGGTCGAAAATTAAGTTTTTGTATGAAAAAACATTTTGTTTGTCAAGATATCTTGACCAAACTCGGCATTTATTAGTTTTACTATGCTCCTCATATATATGCAAAATCCTATTAAGATCGGACCACTATATCATATAGCTGCCATAGGAACGATCGGTCGAAAATTAAGTTTTTGTATGAAAAAACCTTTTGTTTTTCAAGATATCTTGACCAAACTCGGCATTTATTAGTTTAACTATGCTCCTCATATATATGCAAAATCCTATTAAGATCGGACCACTATATCATATAGCTGCCATAGGAACGATCGGTCGAAAATTAATTTAGTATGGAGAATTTTTGTTTTTCATGATTTTTCGATTAAACACGGCATTTAAAGATTTCACTATGCTCCCTTCATTTTTGCAAAATCTTATTTACATCGGTTTTGATTAATATATTTTTGTTTATCAATATACCTTGACCAAACTCGGCCTTAACCATTTTCTCGGCATTAAAAGGTTGGGTCTGCAGGGGTATTAGATCTTCGGCATGCCGAAGATAGCCCTTCTTTCTCGTTTTTGTTTATCAATATACCTTGACCAAACTCGGCCTTAACCATTTTCTCGGCATTAAAAGGTTGGGTCTGCAGGGGTATTAGATCTTCGGCATGCCGAAGATAGCCCTTCTTTCTCGTTAGTTTTGATTTTGTTGTGCCTACGTACGTCCTATTGCACTTGTTGTTATTTTCCCCAGCACATGGTATTTGGTAAATTACATTACTTTTATCGGCCAAAAGGAATTTTTGCTTTAATCTTATTAAAGAATTTTTGTAACGTTTTCGTAGGTTTGTGTGCTACTTTTATTTCTTGGTTGTTGTAGCAATCTGATTTCGTGAGGCGTTCTGATAGTCGTGGGACATATATTAGGGATTTGTATATTTTGTTAGGTTCCGTAGGCTTTTTTGTTCCGATATGTCGTCTTTTTATACCCTTGCAGAGGGTATTATAATTTTGTCGTGAAATGTGTAACGCATAGAAGGAGACATCTCCGACCCCATAAAGTATATATATTCTTGATCAGCATCAACAGCCGAGTCGATATAGCCATGTCCGTCTGTCCGTCTGTCCGTCTGTCTGTTTCTATGCGAACTAGTCCCTCAGTTTTAAAGCTATCTTAATGAAACTTTGCAGAAGTCCCTAATTCTGTTGCACGCAGCACATATGTCAAAACCAGCTGGATCGGACCACTATATCATATAGCTGCCATAGGAACGATCGGTCGAAAATTAAGTTTTTGTATGAAAAAAACATTTTGTTTATCAAGATATCTTGACCAAACTCGACATTTATTAGTTTTACTATGCTCCTCATATATATGCAAAATTCTATTAAGATCGGACCACTATATCATATAGCCGCCATAGGAACGATCGGTCGAAAATTAAGTTTTTGTATGAAAAAACATTTTGTTTGTCAAGATATCTTGACCAAACTCGGCATTTATTAGTTTTACTAAGCTCCTCATATATATGCAAAATCCTATTAAGATCGGACCACTATATCATATAGCTGCCATAGGAACGATCGGTCGAAAATTAAGTTTTTGTATGAAAAAACCTTTTGTTTATCAAGATATCTTGACCAAACTCGACATTTATTAGTTTTACTATGCTCCTCATATATATGCAAAATTTTATTAAGATCGGACCACTATATCATATAGCCGCCATAGGAACTATCGGTCGAAAATTAAGTTTTTGTATGAAAAAACATTTTGTTTGTCAAGATATCTTGACCAAACTCGGCATTTATTAGTTTTACTAAGCTCCTCATATATATGCAAAATCCTATTAAGATCGGACCACTATATCATATAGCTGCCATAGGAACGATCTATCGAAAATTAAGTTTTTGTATGAAAAAACATTTTGTTTTTCAAGATATCTTAACCAAACTCGGCATTTATTAGTTTTACTATGCTCCTCATATATATGCAAAATCGTATTAAGATCGGACCACTATATCATATTATTAAGTTTTTGTATGGAGAATTTTTTGTTTTTCATGATTTTGCCATTAAACACGGCATTTAAAGATTTCACTATGCTCCCTTCATTTTTGCTAAATCTTATTTACATCGGTTTTTGATTAAAAGCCTTTTTTTTGTTTATCAATATACCTTGACCAAACTCGGCCTTAACCATTTTCTCGGCATTAAAAGGTTGGGTCTGCAAGGGTATTAGATCTTCGGCATGCCGAAGATAGCCCTTCTTTCTCGTTTTCCAATTCTATTGTGAATTTGATGTGTCTATGGAAGGAGTTCAATTCTTTCAGAATCTTCTGTGCCTCTGTTTTGTCCGTTATGGCAAACAGGTCATCTACATATTTGGTCAAAAGTCTTTGTTTTATTGTCAATTTTTCAGTCACGTTGTCTAATAGTTCCTCCATTACTATATCTGCGATTACTGGGGAGGCTGGTGATCCCATTGGCATTCCTTTTAGTTGTGTGTATATCTTGTCTTCGTATTTGAAATATCTGTTTTCTTGTATACAAATTATTTTATATATCAAATTTATTTTTAAAATTTTTTATATTTTCATATAAATAAATTAAAATGTATACCCTTGCAGAGGGTATTATAATTTTGTCGTGAAATGTGTAACGCATAGAAGGAGACATCTCCGACCCCATAAAGTATATATATTCTTGATCAGCATCAACAGCCGAGTCGATATAGCCATGTCCGTCTGTCCGTCTGTCTGTTTCTATGCGAACTAGTCCCTCAGTTTTAAAGCTATCTTAATGAAACTTTACAGAAGTCCCTATTTCTGTTGCACGCAGCACATATGTGTAAAACCAGCTGGATCGGACCACTATATCATATAGCTGCCATAGGAACGATCGGTCGAAAATTAAGTTTTTGTATGAAAAAACCTTTTGTTTATCAAGATATCTTGACCAAACTCGACATTTATTAGTTTTACTATGCTCCTCATATATATGCAAAATTCTATTAAGATCGGACCACTATATCATATAGCCGCCATAGGAACGATCGGTCGAAAATTAAGTTTTTGTATGAAAAAACATTTTGTTTGTCAAGATATCTTGACCAAACTCGGCATTTATTAGTTTTACTATGCTCCTCATATATATGCAAAATTCTATTAAGATCGGACCACTATATCATATAGCTGCCATAGGAACGATCGGTCGAAAATTAAGTTTTTGTATGAAAAAACCTTTTGTTTATCAAGATATCTTGACCAAACTCGACATTTATTAGTTTTACTATGCTCCTCATATATATGCAAAATCCTATTAAGATCGGACCACTATATCATATAGCTGCCATAGGAACGATCGGTCGCAAATTAAGATTTTGTATGAAAAAACCTTTTGTTTATCAAGATATCTTGACCAAACTCGACATTTATTAGTTTTACTATGCTCCTCATATATATGCAAAATTCTATTAAGATCGGACCACTAAATCATATAGCCGCCATAGGAACGGTCGGTCGAAAATTAAGTTTTTGTATGAAAAAACATTTTGTTTGTCAAGATATCTTGACCAAACTAGGCATTTATTAGTTTTACTAAGCTCCTCATATATATGCAAAATCCTATTAAGATCGGACCACTATATCATATAGCTGCCATAGGAACGATCGGTCGAAAATTAAGTTTTTGTATGAAAAAACCTTTTGTTTATCAAGATATCTTGACCAAACTCGACATTTATTAGTTTTACTATGCTCCTCATATATATGCAAAATTCTATTAAGATCGGACCACTATATCATATAGCCGCCATAGGAACGATCGGTCGAAAATTAAGTTTTTGTATGAAAAAACATTTTGTTTGTCAATATATCTTGACCAAACTCGGCATTTATTAGTTTTACTAAGCTCCTCATATATATGCAAAATTCTATTAAGATCGGACCACTATATCATATAGCTGCCATAGGAACGATCGGTCGAAAATTAAGTTTTTGTATGAAAAAACCTTTTGTTTGTCAAGATATCTTGACCAAACTCGGCATTTATTAGTTTTACTAAGCTCCTCATATATATGCAAAATTCTATTTAGATCGGACCACTATATCATATAGCTGCCATAGGAACGATCGATCGAAAATTAAGTTTTTGTACGAAAAAACATTTTGTTTGTCAAGATATCTTGACCAAACTCGGCATTTATTAGTTTTACTAAGCTCCTCATATATATGCAAAATCCTATTAAGATCGGACCACTATATCATATAGCTGCCATAGGAACGATCGGTCGAAAATTAAGTTTTTGTATGAAAAAACCTTTTGTTTATCAAGATATCTTGACCAAACTCGACATTTATTAGTTTTACTATGCTCCTCATATATATGCAAAATTCTATTAAGATCGGACCACTATATCATATAGCTGCCATAGGAACGATCGGTCGAAAATTAAGTTTTTGTATGAAAAAACCTTTTGTTTATCAAGATATCTTGACCAAACTCGACATTTATTAGTTTTACTATGCTCCTCATATATATGCAAAATTCTATTAAGATCGGACCACTATATCATATAGCCGCCATAGGAACGATCGGTCGAAAATTAAGTTTTTGTATGAAAAAACATTTTGTTTGTCAATATATCTTGACCAAACTCGGCATTTATTAGTTTTACTAAGCTCCTCATATATATGCAAAATTCTATTAAGATCGGACCACTATATCATATAGCTGCCATAGGAACGATCGATCGAAAATTAAGTTTTTGTACGAAAAAACATTTTGTTTTTCAAGATATCTTAACCAAACTCGGCAATTATTAGTTTTACTATGCTCCTCATATATATGCAAAATTCTATTAAGATCGGACCACTATATCATATAGCCGCCATAGGAACGATCGGTCGAAAATTAAGTTTTTGTATGAAAAAACATTTTGTTTGCCAAGATATCTTGACCAAACTCGACATTTATTAGTTTTACTATGCTCCTCATATATATGCAAAATTCTATTAAGATCGGACCACTATATCATATAGCCGCCATAGGAACGATCGGTCGAAAATTAAGTTTTTGTATGAAAAAACATTTTGTTTGTCAAGATATCTTGACCAAACTCGGCATTTATTAGTTTTACTAAGCTCCTCATATATATGCAAAATCCTATCAAGATCGGACCACTATATCATATAGCTGCCATAGGAACAATCGGTCGAAAATTAAGTTTTTGTATGAAAAAACCTTTTGTTTATCAAGATATCTTGACCAAACTCGACAATTATTAGTTTTACTATGCTCCTCATATATATGCAAAATTCTATTAAGATCGGACCACTATGTCATATAGCCGCCATAGGAACGATCGGTCGAAAATTAAGTTTTTGTATGAAAAAACATTTTGTTTGTCAAGGTATCTTGACCAAACTCGGCATTTATTAGTTTTACTAAGCTCCTCATATATATGCAAAATCCTATTAAGATCGGACCACTATATCATATAGCTGCCAAAGGAACGATCGGTCGAAAATTAAGTTTTTGTATGAAAAAACCTTTTGTTTATCAAGATATCTTGACCAAACTCGACATTTATTAGTTTTACTATGCTCCTCATATATATGCAAAATTCTATTAAGATCGGACCACTATATCATATAGCCGCCATAGGAACGATCGGTCGAAAATTAAGTTTTTGTATGAAAAAACATTTTGTTTGTCAAGATATCTTGACCAAACTCGGCATTTATTAGTTTTACTATGCTCCTCATATATATGCAAAATCCTATCAAGATCGGACCACTATATCATATAGCTGCCATAGGAACGATCGGTCGAAAATTAAGTTTTTGTATGAAAAAACCTTTTGTTTTTCAAGATATCTTGACCAAACTCGGCATTTATTAGTTTAACTATGCTCCTCATATATATGCAAAATCCTATTAAGATCGGACCACTATATCATATAGCTGCCATAGGAACGATCGGTCGAAAATTAATTTAGTATGGAGAATTTTTGTTTTTCATGATTTTTCGATTAAACACGGCATTTAAAGATTTCACTTCATTTTTGCAAAATCTTATTTACATCGGTTTTTGATTAATATATTTTTTGTTTATCAATATACCTTGACCAAACTCGGCCTTAACCATTTTCTCGGCATTAAAAGGTTGGGTCTGCAAGGGTATTAGATCTTCGGCATGCCGAAGATAGCCCTTCTTTCTCGTTTTTGTTTATCAATATACCTTGACCAAACTCGGCCTTAACCATTTTCTCGGCATTAAAAGGTTGGGTCTGCAAGGGTATTAGATCTTCGGCATGCCGAAGATAGCCCTTCTTTCTCGTTAGTTTTGATTTTGTTGTGCCTACGTACGTCCTATTGCACTTGTTGTTATTTTCCCCAGCACATGGTATTTGGTAAATTACATTACTTTTATCGGCCAAAAGGAATTTTTGCTTTAATCTTATTAAAGAATTTTTGTAACGTTTTCGTAGGTTTGTGTGCTACTTTTATTTCTTGGTTGTTGTAGCAATCTGATTTCGTGAGGCGTTCTGATAGTCGTGGGACATATATTAGGGATTTGTATATTTTGTTAGGTTCCGTAGGCTTTTTTGTTCCGATATGTCGTCTTTTTATACCCTTGCAGAGGGTATTATAATTTTGTCGTGAAATGTGTAACGCATAGAAGGAGACATCTCCGACCCCATAAAGTATATATATTCTTGATCAGCATCAACAGCCGAGTCGATATAGCCATGTCCGTCTGTCCGTCTGTCCGTCTGTCTGTTTCTATGCGAACTAGTCCCTCAGTTTTAAAGCTATCTTAATGAAACTTTGCAGAAGTCCCTAATTCTGTTGCACGCAGCACATATGTCAAAACCAGCTGGATCGGACCACTATATCATATAGCTGCCATAGGAACGATCGGTCGAAAATTAAGTTTTTGTATGAAAAAACATTTTGTTTATCAAGATATCTTGACCAAACTCGACATTTATTAGTTTTACTATGCTCCTCATATATATGCAAAATTCTATTAAGATCGGACCACTATATCATATAGCCGCCATAGGAACGATCGGTCGAAAATTAAGTTTTTGTATGAAAAAACATTTTGTTTGTCAAGATATCTTGACCAAACTCGGCATTTATTAGTTTTACTAAGCTCCTCATATATATGCAAAATCCTATTAAGATCGGACCACTATATCATATAGCTGCCATAGGAACGATCGGTCGAAAATTAAGTTTTTGTATGAAAAAACATTTTGTTTATCAAGATATCTTGACCAAACTCGACATTTATTAGTTTTACTATGCTCCTCATATATATGCAAAATTCTATTAAGATCGGACCACTATATCATATAGCCGCCATAGGAACGATCGGTCGAAAATTAAGTTTTTGTATGAAAAAACATTTTGTTTGTCAAGATATCTTGACCAAACTCGGCATTTATTAGTTTTACTAAGCTCCTCATATATATGCAAAATCCTATTAAGATCGGACCACTATATCATATAGCTGCCATAGGAACGATCGGTCGAAAATTAAGTTTTTGTATGAAAAAACCTTTTGTTTATCAAGATATCTTGACCAAACTCGACATTTATTAGTTTTACTATGCTCCTCATATATATGCAAAATTTTATTAAGATCGGACCACTATATCATATAGCCGCCATAGGAACTATCGGTCGAAAATTAAGTTTTTGTATGAAAAAATATTTTGTTTGTCAAGATATCTTGACCAAACTCGGCATTTATTAGTTTTACTAAGCTCCTCATATATATGCAAAATCCTATTAAGATCGGACCACTATATCATATAGCTGCCATAGGAACGATCTATCGAAAATTAAGTTTTTGTATGAAAAAACATTTTGTTTTTCAAGATATCTTAACCAAACTCGGCATTTATTAGTTTTACTATGCTCCTCATATATATGCAAAATCGTATTAAGATCGGACCACTATATCATATTATTAAGTTTTTGTATGGAGAATTTTTTGTTTTTCATGATTTTGCCATTAAACACGGCATTTAAAGATTTCACTATGCTCCCTTCATTTTTGCTAAATCTTATTTACATCGGTTTTTGATTAAAAGCCTTTTTTTTGTTTATCAATATACCTTGACCAAACTCGGCCTTAACCATTTTCTCGGCATTAAAAGGTTGGGTCTGCAAGGGTATTAAATCTTCGGCGTGCCGAAGATAGCCCTTCTTTCTCGTTAATAATGTTTTAATTACATTTTGTGGGAAGTCATTTTTCGTTAAGAGTTTTTTAATTTCATGTATAGTATCTTCGTGGTATAGTGTGTCCGATGTGTTAGGCATTCTTTTTATACAGCTTATTGCTGTATTGATTATCATACTCTTGGGGTGGTTTGAATTGAAGTTGAGTATTCGTCCGGAGGCTATGGGTTTCTTATACCACTTAATATTGAGTGTGTTGTCCAATCTAATTACTAAATAGTCTAAAAATGGTAGTTTCCCGTTTTTATACCCTTGCAGAGGGTATTATAATTTTGTCGTGAAATGTGTAACGCATAGAAGGAGACATCTCCGACCCCATAAAGTATATATATTCTTGATCAGCATCAACAGCCGAGTCGATATAGCCATGTCCGTCTGTCTGTTTCTATGCGAACTAGTCCCTCAGTTTTAAAGCTATCTTAATGAAACTTTGCAGAAGTCCCTATTTCTGTTGCACGCAGCACATATGTCAAAACCAGCTGGATCGGACCACTATATCATATAGCTGCCATAGGAACGATCGGTCGAAAATTAAGTTTTTGTATGAAAAAACCTTTTGTTTATCAAGATATCTTGACCAAACTCGACATTTATTAGTTTTACTATG
This sequence comes from Drosophila littoralis, assembly GCA_018903485.1. Lineage (NCBI taxonomy): Eukaryota > Metazoa > Arthropoda > Insecta > Diptera > Drosophilidae > Drosophila > Drosophila littoralis. The sequence continues at coordinate 41,971 of JAEIGF010000350.1, read as the reverse complement.
CTCCTCATATATATGCAAAATTCTATTAAGATCGGACCACTATATCATATAGCCGCCATAGGAACGATCGGTCGAAAATTAAGTTTTTGTATGAAAAAACATTTTGTTTGTCAAGATATCTTGACCAAACTCGGCATTTATTAGTTTTACTAAGCTCCTCATATATATGCAAAATCCTATTAAGATCGGACCACTATATCATATAGCTGCCATAGGAACGATCGGTCGAAAATTAAGTTTTTGTATGAAAAAACCTTTTGTTTATCAAGATATCTTGACCAAACTAGGCATTTATTAGTTTTACTAAGCTCCTCATATATATGCAAAATTCTATTAAGATCGGACCACTATATCATATAGCCGCCATAGGAACGATCGGTCGAAAATTAAGTTTTTGTATGAAAAAACATTTTGTTTGTCAAGATATCTTGACCAAACTCGGCATTTATTAGTTTTACTAAGCTCCTCATATATATGCAAAATCCTATCAAGATCGGACCACTATATCATATAGCTGCCATAGGAACAATCGGTCGAAAATTAAGTTTTTGTATGAAAAAACCTTTTGTTTATCAAGATATCTTGACCAAACTCGACAATTATTAGTTTTACTATGCTCCTCATATATATGCAAAATTCTATTAAGATCGGACCACTATGTCATATAGCCGCCATAGGAACGATCGGTCGAAAATTAAGTTTTTGTATGAAAAAACATTTTGTTTGTCAAGATATCTTGACCAAACTCGGCATTTATTATTTTTACTAAGCTCCTCATATATATGCAAAATCCTATTAAGATCGGACCACTATATCATATAGCTGCCATAGGAACGATCGGTCGAAAATTAAGTTTTTGTATGAAAAACCCTTTTGTTTATCAAGATATCTTGACCAAACTCGACATTTATTAGTTTTACTATGCTCCTCATATATATGCAAAATTCTATTAAGATCGGACCACTATATCATATAGCCGCCATAGGAACGATCGGTCGAAAATTAAGTTTTTGTATGAAAAAACATTTTGTTTGTCAAGATATCTTGACCAAACTCGGCATTTATTAGTTTTACTATGCTCCTCATATATATGCAAAATCCTATTAAGATCGGACCACTATATCATATAGCTGCCATAGGAACGATCGGTCGAAAATTAAGTTTTTGTATGAAAAACCCTTTTGTTTATCAAGATATCTTGACCAAACTCGACATTTATTAGTTTTACTATGCTCCTCATATATATGCAAAATTCTATTAAGATCGGACCACTATATCATATAGCCGCCATAGGAACGATCGGTCGAAAATTAAGTTTTTGTATGAAAAAACATTTTGTTTTTCAAGATATCTTAACCAAACTCGGCATTTATTAGTTTTACTATGCTCCTCATATATATGCAAAATCCTATTAAGATCGGACCACTATATCATATTATTAAGTTTTTGTATGGAGAATTTGTTGTTTTTCATGATTTTGCGATTAAACACGGCATTTAAAGATTTCACTATGCTTCCTTCATTTTTGCTAAATCTTATTTACATCGGTTTTTGATTAAAAGCCTTTTTTTTTGTTTATCAATATACCTTGACCAAACTCGGCCTTAACCATTTTCTCGGCATTAAAAGGTTGGGTCTGCAAGGGTATTAGATCTTCGGCATGCCGAAGATAGCCCTTCTTTCTCGTTTTCCAATTCTATTGTGAATTTGATGTGTCTATGGAAGGAGTTCAATTCTTTCAGAATCTTCTGTGCCTCTGTTTTGTCCGTTATGGCAAACAGGTCATCTACATATTTGGTCAAAAGTCTTTGTTTTATTGTCAATTTTTCAGTCACGTTGTCTAATAGTTCCTCCATTACTATATCTGCGATTACTGGGGAGGCTGGTGATCCCATTGGCATTCCTTTTAGTTGTGTGTATATCTTGTCTTCGTATTTGAAATATCTGTTTTCTTGTATACAAAATATTTTATATATCAAATTTATTTTTAAAATTTTTTATATTTTCATATATTTAAATTAATTTGTATACCCTTGCAGAGGGTATTATAATTTTGTCGTGAAATGTGTAACGCATAGAAGGAGACATCTCCGACCCCATAAAGTATATATATTCTTGATCAGCATCAACAGCCGAGTCGATATAGCCATGTCCGTCTGTCCGTCTGTCTGTTTCTATGCGAACTAGTCCCTCAGTTTTAAAGCTATCTTAATGAAACTTTACAGAAGTCCCTATTTCTGTTGCACGCAGCACATATGTCAAAACCAGCTGGATCGGACCACTATATCATATAGCTGCCATAGGAACGATCGGTCGAAAATTAAGTTTTTGTATGAAAAAACCTTTTGTTTATCAAGATATCTTGACCAAACTCGACATTTATTAGTTTTACTATGCTCCTCATATATATGCAAAATTCTATTAAGATCGGACCACTAAATCATATAGCCGCCATAGGAACGGTCGGTCGAAAATTAAGTTTTTGTATGAAAAAACATTTTGTTTGTCAAGATATCTTGACCAAACTCGGCATTTATTAGTTTTACTAAGCTCCTCATATATATGCAAAATCCTATTAAGATCGGACCACTATATCATATAGCTGCCATAGGAACGATCGGTCGAAAATTAAGTTTTTGTATGAAAAAACCTTTTGTTTATCAAGATATCTTGACCAAACTCGACATTTATTAGTTTTACTATGCTCCTCATATATAGCAAAAATCCTATTAAGATCGGACCACTATATCATATAGCTGCCATAGGAACGATCGGTCGAAAATTAAGATTTTGTATGAAAAAACCTTTTGTTTATCAAGATATCTTGACCAAACTCGACATTTATTAGTTTTACTATGCTCCTCATATATATGCAAAATTCTATTAAGATCGGACCACTAAATCATATAGCCGCCATAGGAACGGTCGGTCGAAAATTAAGTTTTTGTATGAAAAAACATTTTGTTTGTCAAGATATCTTGACCAAACTCGGCATTTATTAGTTTTACTAAGCTCCTCATATATATGCAAAATCCTATTAAGATCGGACCACTATATCATATAGCTGCCATAGGAACGATCGGTCGAAAATTAAGTTTTTGTATGAAAAAACCTTTTGTTTATCAAGATATCTTGACCAAACTCGACATTTATTAGTTTTACTATGCTCCTCATATATATGCAAAATTCTATTAAGATCGGACCACTATATCATATAGCCGCCATAGGAACGATCGGTCGAAAATTAAGTTTTTGTATGAAAAAACATTTTGTTTGTCAATATATCTTGACCAAACTCGGCATTTATTAGTTTTACTAAGCTCCTCATATATATGCAAAATTCTATTAAGATCGGACCACTATATCATATAGCCATAGGAACGATCGGTCGAAAATTAAGTTTTTGTATGAAAAAACCTTTTGTTTGTCAAGATATCTTGACCAAACTCGGCATTTATTAGTTTTACTAAGCTCCTCATATATATGCAAAATCCTATTAAGATCGGACCACTATATCATATAGGAACGATCGATCGAAAATTAAGTTTTTGTACGAAAAAACATTTTGTTTTTCAAGATATCTTAACCAAACTCGGCATTTATTAGTTTTACTATGCTCCTCATATAAATGCAAAATTCTATTAAGATCGGTACACTATATCATATAGCCGCCATAGGAACGAACGGTCGAAAATTAAGTTTTTGTATGAAAAAACATTTTGTTTGTCAAGATATCTTGACCAAACTCGGCATTTATTAGTTTTACTAAGCTCCTCATATATATGCAAAATCCTATTAAGATCGGACCACTATATCATATAGCTGCCATAGGAACGATCGATCGAAAATTAAGTTTTTGTATGAAAAAACATTTTGTTTTTCAAGATATCTTAACCAAACTCGGCATTTATTAGTTTTACTAAGCTCCTCATATATATGCAAAATCCTATTAAGATCGGACCACTATATCATATTATTAAGTTTTTGTATGGAGAATTTTTTGTTTTTCATGATTTTGCGATTAAACACGGCATTTAAAGATTTCACTATGCTTCCTTCATTGTTGCTAAATCTTATTTACATCGGTTTTTGATTAAAAGCCTTTTTTTTTGTTTATCAATATACCTTGACCAAACTCGGCCTTAACCATTTTCTCGGCATTAAAAGGTTGGGTCTGCAAGGGTATTAGATCTTCGGCATGCCGAAGATAGCCCTTCTTTCTCGTTTTCCAATTCTATTGTGAATTTGATGTGTCTATGGAAGGAGTTCAATTCTTTCAGAATCTTCTGTGCCTCTGTTTTGTCCGTTATGGCAAACAGGTCATCTACATATTTGGTCAAAAGTCTTTGTTTTATTGTCAATTTTTCAGTCACGTTGTCTAATAGTTCCTCCATTACTATATCTGCGATTACTGGGGAGGCTGGTGATCCCATTGGCATTCCTTTTAGTTGTGTGTATATCTTGTCTTCGTATTTGAAATATCTGTTTTCTTGTATACAAAATATTTTATATATCAAATTTATTTTTAAAATTTTTTATATTTTCATATATTTAAATTAATTTGTATACCCTTGCAGAGGGTATTATAATTTTGTCGTGAAATGTGTAACGCATAGAAGGAGACATCTCCGACCCCATAAAGTATATATATTCTTGATCAGCATCAACAGCCGAGTCGATATAGCCATGTCCGTCTGTCCGTCTGTCTGTTTCTATGCGAACTAGTCCCTCAGTTTTAAAGCTATCTTAATGAAACTTTACAGAAGTCCCTATTTCTGTTGCACGCAGCACATATGTGTAAAACCAGCTGGATCGGACCACTATATCATATAGCTGCCATAGGAACGATCGGTCGAAAATTAAGTTTTTGTATGAAAAAACCTTTTGTTTATCAAGATATCTTGACCAAACTCGACATTTATTAGTTTTACTATGCTCCTCATATATATGCAAAATTCTATTAAGATCGGACCACTATATCATATAGCCGCCATAGGAACGATCGGTCGAAAATTAAGTTTTTGTATGAAAAAACATTTTGTTTGTCAAGATATCTTGACCAAACTCGGCATTTATTAGTTTTACTAAGCTCCTCATATATATGCAAAATCCTATTAAGATCGGACCACTATATCATATAGCTGCCATAGGAACGATCGGTCGAAAATTAAGTTTTTGTATGAAAAAACCTTTTGTTTATCAAGATATCTTGACCAAACTCGACATTTATTAGTTTTACTATGCTCCTCATATATATGCAAAATCCTATTAAGATCGGACCACTATATCATATAGCTGCCATAGGAACGATCGGTCGAAAATTAAGATTTGTATGAAAAAACCTTTTGTTTATCAAGATATCTTGACCAAACTCGACATTTATTAGTTTTACTATGCTCCTCATATATATGCAAAATTCTATTAAGATCGGACCACTAAATCATATAGCCGCCATAGGAACGGTCGGTCGAAAATTAAGTTTTTGTATGAAAAAACATTTTGTTTGTCAAGATATCTTGACCAAACCGGCATTTATTAGTTTTACTAAGCTCCTCATATATATGCAAAATCCTATTAAGATCGGACCACTATATCATATAGCTGCCATAGGAACGATCGGTCGAAAATTAAGTTTTTGTATGAAAAAACCTTTTGTTTATCAAGATATCTTGACCAAACTCGACATTTATTAGTTTTACTATGCTCCTCATATATATGCAAAATTCTATTAAGATCGGACCACTATATCATATAGCCGCCATAGGAACGATCGGTCGAAAATTAAGTTTTTGTATGAAAAAACATTTTGTTTGTCAATATATCTTGACCAAACTCGGCATTTATTAGTTTTACTAAGCTCCTCATATATATGCAAAATTCTATTAAGATCGGACCACTATATCATATAGCTGCCATAGGAACGATCGGTCGAAAATTAAGTTTTTGTATGAAAAAACCTTTTGTTTGTCAAGATATCTTGACCAAACTCGGCATTTATTAGTTTTACTAAGCTCCTCATATATATGCAAAATCCTATTAAGATCGGACCACTATATCATATAGCTGCCATAGGAACGATCGATCGAAAATTAAGTTTTTGTACGAAAAAACATTTTGTTTTTCAAGATATCTTAACCAAACTCGGCATTTATTAGTTTTACTATGCTCCTCATATATATGCAAAATCCTATTAAGATCGGACCACTATATCATATTATTAAGTTTTTGTATGGAGAATTTTTTGTTTTTCATGATTTTGCGATTAAACACGGCATTTAAAGATTTCACTATGCTTCCTTCATTTTTGCTAAATCTTATTTACATCGGTTTTTGATTAAAAGCCTTTTTTTTTGTTTATCAATATACCTTGACCAAACTCGGCCTTAACCATTTTCTCGGCATTAAAAGGTTGGGTCTGCAAGGGTATTAGATCTTCGGCATGCCGAAGATAGCCCTTCTTTCTCGTTTTCCAATTCTATTGTGAATTTGATGTGTCTATGGAAGGAGTTCAATTCTTTCAGAATCTTCTGTGCCTCTGTTTTGTCCGTTATGGCAAACAGGTCATCTACATATTTGGTCAAAAGTCTTTGTTTTATTGTCAATTTTTCAGTCACGTTGTCTAATAGTTCCTCCATTACTATATCTGCGATTACTGGGGAGGCTGGTGATCCCATTGGCATTCCTTTTAGTTGTGTGTATATCTTGTCTTCGTATTTGAAATATCTGTTTTCTTGTATACAAAATATTTTATATATCAAATTTTTTTTTAAATTTTTTATATTTTCATATATTTAAATTAATTTTTATACCCTTGCAGAGGGTATTATAATTTTGTCGTGAAATGTGTAACGCATAGAAGGAGACATCTCCGACCCCATAAAGTATATAAATTCTTGATCAGCATCAACAGCCGAGTCAATATAGCCATGTCCGTCTGTCCGTCTGTCTGTTTCTATGCGAACTAGTCCCTCAGTTTTAAAGCTATCTTAATGAAACTTTACAGAAATCCCTATTTCTGTTGCACGCAGCACATATGTCAAAACCAGCTGGATCGGACCACTATATCATATAGCTGCCATAGGAACGATCGGTCGAAAATTAAGTTTTTGTATGAAAAAACCTTTTGTTTATCAAGATATCTTGACCAAACTCGACATTTATTAGTTTTACTATGCTCCTCATATATATGCAAAATTCTATTAAGATCGGACCACTATATCATATAGCCGCCATAGGAACGATCGGTCGAAAATTAAGTTTTTGTATGAAAAAACCTTTTGTTTGTCAAGATATCTTGACCAAACTCGGCATTTATTAGTTTTACTAAGCTCCTCATATATATGCAAAATCCTATTAAGATCGGACCACTATATCATATAGCTGTCATAGGAACGATCGGTCGAAAATTAAGTTTTTGTATGAAAAAACCTTTTGTTTATCAAGATATCTTGACCAAACTCGACATTTATTAGTTTTACTATGCTCCTCATATATATGCAAAATTCTATTAAGATCGGACCACTATATCATATAGCCGCCATAGGAACGATCGGTCGAAAATTAAGTTTTTGTATGAAAAAACATTTTGTTTGTCAAGATATCTTGACCAAACTCGGCATTTATTAGTTTTACTAAGCTCCTCATATATATGCAAAATCCTATTAAGATCGGACCACTATATCATATAGCTGCCATAGGAACGATCGATCGAAAATTAAGTTTTTGTATGAAAAAACATTTTGTTTTTCAAGATATCTTAACCAAACTCGGCATTTATTAGTTTTACTATGCTCCTCATATATATGCAAAATCCTATTAAGATCGGACCACTATATCATATTATTAAGTTTTTGTATGGAGAGTTTTTTGTTTTTCATGATTTTGCGATTAAACACGGCATTTAAAGATTTCACTATGCTTCCTTCATTTTTGCTAAATCTTATTTACATCGGTTTTTGATTAAAAGCCTTTTTTTTTGTTTATCAATATACCTTGACCAAACTCGGCCTTAACCATTTTCTCGGCATTAAAAGGTTATGTCTGCAAGGGTATTAGATCTTCGGCATGCCGAAGATAGCCCTTCTTTCTCGTTTTCCAATTCTATTGTGAATTTGATGTGTCTATGGAAGGAGTTCAATTCTTTCAGAATCTTCTGTGCCTCTGTTTTGTCCGTTATGGCAAACAGGTCATCTACATATTTGGTCAAAAGTCTTTGTTTTATTGTCAATTTTTCAGTCACGTTGTCTAATAGTTCCTCCATTACTATATCTGCGATTACTGGGGAGGCTGGTGATCCCATTGGCATTCCTTTTAGTTGTGTGTATATCTTGTCTTCGTATTTGAAATATCTGTTTTCTTGTATACAAAATATTTTATATATCAAATTTATTTTTAAAATTTTTTATATTTTCATATATTTAAATTAATTTGTATACCCTTGCAGAGGGTATTATAATTTTGTCGTGAAATGTGTAACGCATAGAAGGAGACATCTCCGACCCCATAAAGTATATATATTCTTGATCAGCATCAACAGCCGAGTCGATATAGCCATGTCCGTCTGTCCGTCTGTCTGTTTCTATGGGAACTAGTCCCTCAGTTTTAAAGCTATCTTAATGAAACTTTGCAGAAGTCCCTATTTCTGTTGCACGCAGCACATATGTCAAAACCAGCTGGATCGGACCACTATATCATATAGCTGCCATAGGAACGATCGGTCGAAAATTAAGTTTTTGTATGAAAAAACCTTTTGTTTATCAAGATATCTTGACCAAACTCGACATTTATTAGTTTCACTATGCTCCTCATATATATGCAAAATTCTATTAAGATCGGACCACTATATCATATAGCCGCCATAGGAACGATCGATCGAAAATTAAGTTTTTGTATGAAAAAACATTTTGTTTGCCAAGATATCTTGACCAAACTCGGCATTTATTAGTTTTACTAAGCTCCTCATATATATGCAAAATCCTATTAAGATCGGACCACTATATCATATAGCTGCCATAGGAACGATCGGTCGAAAATGAAGTTTTTGTATGAAAAAACCTTTTGTTTATCAAGATATCTTCACCAAACTCGACATTTATTAGTTTTACTATGCTCCTCATATATATGCAAAATTCTATTAAGAGCGGACCACTATGTCATATAGCCGCCATAGGAACGATCGGTCGAAAATTAAGTTTTTGTATGAAAAAACATTTTGTTTGTCAAGATATCTTGACCAAACTCGGCATTTATTAGTTTTACTAAGCTCCTCGTATATATGCAAAATCCTATTAAGATCGGACCACTATATCATATAGCTGCCATAGGAACGATCGATCGAAAATTAAGTTTTTGTATGAAAAAACATTTTGCTTTTCAAGATATCTTAACCAAACTCGGCATTTATTAGTTTTACTATGCTCCTCATATATATGCAAAATCGTATTAAGATCGGACCACTATATCATATTATTAAGTTTTTGTATGGAGAATTTTTTGTTTTTCATGATTTTGCGATTAAACACGGCATTTAAAGATTTCACTATGCTTCCTTCATTTTTGCTAAATCTTATTTACATCGGTTTTTGATTAAAAGCCTTTTTTTTGTTTATCAATATACCTTGACCAAACTCGGCCTTAACCATTTTCTCGGCATTAAAAGGTTGGGTCTGCAAGGGTATTAGATCTTCGGCATGCCGAAGATAGCCCTTCTTTCTCGTTAAATATACATTTTTATCCAATGTTTGAGAAAAATGTAATTTCTATTTAGTGTGCAACTATTGGTACAATAATCATAATTAATTTTTTTGCTGAAACATTATATACCATATTTATAAATAAGGGTATCAATGCCGCGACGCGCCTAATAGTTGTTGTATGTGTGTCTCATCGCATATATATTGGTGCAAATCTGCACACATGTTTGTGTCTGCCAAGCCAAGGGAAGTCTATGAACTTAAGAAGATTGCAATATTCTGTTGCGCATGTGACGTCACAGCCTAAGGCTTATTCCGTGCGATTATTTCGTAATTAAAATGATTACATATGTCAATCAATTATTTACTATAAAGGACCCTTTTCATAAATTATTTAAATGTACGTTATAAAGGTAGAAATATATACTTAACATCACAAGAAATAAAATTCTATGAAATGTGACGTCATAATTTCTTATGTTAACGCGCCGTGCCATAACCCTTGATTTGAATGCATATGTCGATCAAAACGGGGACGCAGAGTGATTTGTTGTTGCTTCCTATGGTAAATGATATTTTTTATACCCTTGCAGAGGGTATTATAATTTTGTCGTGAAATGTGTAACGCATAGAAGGAGACATCTCCGACCCCATAAAGTATATATATTCTTGATCAGCATCAACAGCCGAGTCGATATAGCCATGTCCGTCTGTCCGTCTGTCTGTTTCTATGGGAACTAGTCCCTCAGTTTTAAAGCTATCTTAATGAAACTTTGCAGAAGTCCCTATTTCTGTTGCACGCAGCACATATGTCAAAACCAGCTGGATCGGACCACTATATCATATAGCTGCCATAGGAACGATCGGTCGAAAATTAAGTTTTTGTATGAAAAAACCTTTTGTTTATCAAGATATCTTGACCAAACTCGACATTTATTAGTTTTACTATGCTCCTCATATATATGCAAAATTACATATATATTAGTTACTAAGCCATATATTCAAAATTCTGGACCACTATATCATATAGCCGCCATAGGAACGATCGATCGAAAATTAAGTTTTTGTATGAAAAAACATTTTGTTTGCCAAGATATCTTGACCAAACTCGGCATTTATTAGTTTTACTAAGCTCCTCATATATATGCAAAATCCTATTAAGATCGGACCACTATATCATATAGCTGCCATAGGAACGATCGGTCGAAAATTAAGTTTTGTATGAAAAAACCTTTTGTTTATCAAGATATCTTGACCAAACCCATTTATTAGTTTTACTATATATATATCAAAATTAAGATCGGACCACATATCATAAGCCGCCATAGGAACGATCGGTCGAAAATTAAGTTTTTGTATGAAAAAACATTTTGTTTGTCAAGATATCTTGACCAAACTCGACATTTATTAGTTTTACTATGCTCCTCATATATATGCAAAATTCTATTAAGATCGGGCCACTATGTCATATAGCCGCCATAGGAACGATCGGTCGAAAATTAAGTTTTTGTATGAAAAAACATTTTGTTTGTCAAGATATCTTGACCAAACTCGGCATTTATTAGTTTTACTAAGCTCCTCATATATATGCAAAATCCTATTAAGATCGGACCACTATATCATATAGCTGCCATAGGAACGATCGATCGAAAATTAAGTTTTTGTATGAAAAAACATTTTGTTTTTCAAGATATCTTAACCAAACTCGGCATTTATTAGTTTTACTATGCTCCTCATATATATGCAAAATCCTATTAAGATCGGACCACTATATCATATTATTAAGTTTTTGTATGGAGAATTTTTTGTTTTTCATGATTTTGCGATTAAACACGGCATTTAAAGATTTCACTATGCTTCCTTCATTTTTGCTAAATCTTATTTACATCGGTTTTTGATTAAAAGCCTTTTTTTTTGTTTATCAATATACCTTGACCAAACTCGGCCTTAACCATTTTCTCGGCATTAAAAGGTTGGGTCTGCAAGGGTATTAGATCTTCGGCATGCCGAAGATAGCCCTTCTTTCTCGTTAAATATACATTTTTATCCAATGTTTGAGAAAAATGTAATTTCGTATTTAGTGTGCAACTATTGGTACAATAATCATAATTAATTTTTTTGCTGAAACATTATATACCATATTTATAAATAAGGGTATCAATGCCGCGACGCGCCTAATAGTTGTTGTATGTGTGTCTCATCGCATATATATTGGTGCAAATCTGCACACATGTTTGTGTCTGCCAAGCCAAGGGAAGTCTATGAACTTAAGAAGATTGCAATATTCTGTTGCGCATGTGACGTCACAGCCTAAGGCTTATTCCGTGCGATTATTTCGTAATTAAAATGATTACATATGTCAATCAATTATTTACTATAAAGGACCCTTTTCATAAATTATTTAAATGTACGTTATAAAGGTAGAAATATATACAAGAAATAAAATTCTATGAAATGTGACGTCATAATTTCTTATGTTAACGCGCCGTGCGCATAACCCTTTGATTTGAATGCATATGTCGATCAAAACGGGGGACGCAGAGTGATTTGTTGTTGCTTCCTATGGTAAATGATCTTTTTTTATACCCTTGCAGAGGGTATGATAATTTTGTCGTGAAATGTGTAACGCATAGAAGGAGACATCTCCGACCTCATAAAGTATATATATTCTTGATCAGCATCAACAGCCGAGTCGATATAGCCATGTCCGTCTGTCCGTCTGTCTGTTTCTATGCGAACTAGTCCCTCAGTTTTAAAGCTATCTTAATGAAACTTTGCAGAAGTCCCTATTTCTGTTGCACGCAGCACATATGTCAAAACCAGCTGGATCGGACCACTATATCATATAGCTGCCATAGGAACGATCGGTCGAAAATTAAGTTTTTGTATGAAAAAACCTTTTGTTTATCAAGATATCTTGACCAAACTCGACATTTATTAGTTTTACTATGCTCCTCATATATATGCAAAATTCTATTAAGATCGGACCACTATATCATATAGCCGCCATAGGAACGATCGGTCGAAAATTAAGTTTTTTGTATGAAAAAACATTTTGTTTGTCAAGATATCTTGACCAAACTCGGCATTTATTAGTTTTACTAAGCTCCTCATATATATGCAAAATCCTATTAAGATCGGACCACTATATCATATAGCTGCCATAGGAACGATCGGTCGAAAATTAAGTTTTTGTATGAAAAAACCTTTTGTTTATCAAGATATCTTGACCAAACTCGACATTTATTAGTTTTACTATGCTCCTCATATATATGCAAAATTCTATTAAGATCGGACCACTATATCATATAGCCGCCATAGGAACGATCGGTCGAAAATTAAGTTTTTGTATGAAAAAACATTTTGTTTGTCAAGATATCTTGACCAAACTCGACATTTATTAGTTTTACTATGCTCCTCATATATATGCAAAATTCTATTAAGATCGGGCCACTATGTCATATAGCCGCCATAGGAACGATCGGTCGAAAATTAAGTTTTTGTATGAAAAAACATTTTGTTTGTCAAGATATCTTGACCAAACTCGGCATTTATTAGTTTTACTAAGCTCCTCATATATATGCAAAATCCTATTAAGATCGGACCACTATATCATATAGCTGCCATAGGAACGATCGATCGAAAATTAAGTTTTTGTATGAAAAAACATTTTGTTTTTCAAGATATCTTAACCAAACTCGGCATTTATTAGTTTTACTATGCTCCTCATATATATGCAAAATCCTATTAAGATCGGACCACTATATCATATTATTAAGTTTTTGTATGGAGAATTTTTTGTTTTTCATGATTTTGCGATTAAACACGGCATTTAATGATTTCACTATGCTTCCTTCATTTTTGCTAAATCTTATTTACATCGGTTTTTGATTAAAAGCCTTTTTTTTGTTTATCAATATACCTTGACCAAACTCGGCCTTAACCATTTTCTCGGCATTAAAAGGTTGGGTCTGCAAGGGTATTAGATCTTCGGCATGCCGAAGATAGCCCTTCTTTCTCGTTAAATATACATTTTTATCCAATGTTTGAGAAAAATGTAATTTCGTATTTAGTGTGCAACTATTGGTACAATAATCATAATTAATTTTTTTGCTGAAACATTATATACCATATTTATAAATAAGGGTATCAATGCCGCGACGCGCCTAATAGTTGTTGTATGTGTGTCTCATCGCATATATATTGGTGCAAATCTGCACACATGTTTGTGTCTGCCAAGCCAAGGGAAGTCTATGAACTTAAGAAGATTGCAATATTCTGTTGCGCATGTGACGTCACAGCCTAAGGCTTATTCCGTGCGATTATTTCGTAATTAAAATGATTACATATGTCAATCAATTATTTACTATAAAGGACCCTTTTCATAAATTATTTAAATGTACGTTATAAAGGTAGAAATATATACTTAACAGAGTACCACTTCAACCTCCGAAGAGATAAGACGTGTTACAGCAAAACTAAAACCGCGACAAACAGCAAACCAAAACCAACACAAAGTTCAACAAACTTCAAACACTAAACGCAAACGAAAAACACAACAACAAAAACAGCATCAACAGTTATCGCGGGCATCTGCCCAACAATAACAAACATGCACGAACCACCGGACATAAGAACACACGGACTAAAACCCAACAACACAAACCTAGGCGAACCCAAGTACATAACAATAAAACGAAACGACAACAACACTTTTGAAAACGTTTCACCGTTCGTTATCAAAAAAACAATTGACTTCGCTTGCGATGGGGAAGTTGAAACATGCAAGAAAACAAAAGACGGCTCACTCTTAATCAAAACAAAAAACAAATTACAAGCCATCAAACTACTAAGACTAAAACTAATGACAAATATTGAAATCACTGCCACCGAACACAAAACTCTAAATTCCACAAAGGGAGTCATTTACTGCAACGAATTGCGCGGCATAGCCGAAAATGAAATACTCATGGAACTAAAAACACAACATGTAACAGAAGTTAGAAAAATCTTAAAAAAACCACCAAGAAACACAAACTCTGATGAAAACAACACTATGCTAATAGAAACTGGACTCATCATAATAACTTTCGGAACCTTGAATCTCCCAGAAAAAATAAGAATCGGCTACGAAACAGTCCGAGTGCGCCCGTACATCCCCTTACCCCTACGATGCAGAAAGTGCCTCCGTTTTGGTCATCCAACACCAGTATGTAAAGGCATAGAAACATGCATAAACTGCTCAAACGCAAAACATACAAATGAGAACGAACTTTGCAAAAACGAAAAAAATTGCCTTAACTGCAACAACAATCCCGATATCGATCACCAACACAGCCCCCTCGACCGCAAATGCCCTGCATTCTTGAAACAACAAGAACTAACAGCTATAAAAATTACAGAAAAAACAGACCACAAAACCGCACTTAACATATATAACAACCGACACGGCCAACACGTCAGAACATCTTATGCAAAAACTCTCACCAATACAACACAACACTCAACCATCACGCAAGCACCAAATAAACCAAATACACATACGCCAACAAACACATCGCCAATCACCCAACTCACACCCCTTACTAAAACAACACACCAAACCATCTCAGCTGCACTGCACGCTCACAGCAGACTCAATGCAGCCTCTTACACAACATCACCAACCAAAACACCACCAGCACCATCACCATCATCTGCACAGCAACCTATCTCGATCGAACCAGAACCAGAAGACATGGATACCGACATCACCCACCACACCAAAGCAACAAACAAGCCATACACATCACACCTCACAGAAGACCTAAAAATCAAACTATATGCTAAAGATAAGTCTAACAATCTTTCTACCACCCTCAAAACAACCAAACCAAACACTAAAACCAAATCCAAAACCTCAAACAAAAACAAATACACAAACAACAGCGAAAGCGATTCCATATAAAAAAAAAAAACTTAATTTAAGTTAACACTTAACCTTAACTTAAACCTAAATCAAACCAAACCCATAACACTCATAACCTAAACTCAATTTAATTTAACCTAAACCTAAACCAAACCCATAACACCCAAATGTCAAAAATGTCACTCATAATACTTCAATGGAACATCAAGGGTTACACAAACAACTACAGTGAACTCTCAACTATAATAAAAAAATACTCACCACAAGTCATTTGCCTCCAAGAAACCCATTATTACAACACAAATACCCCCATCCCCGTCCCAATAAATTACCAAATCTATACAAATACAGCCTCCAACCGATTCGGTGGAGTAGCCATATTAGTCCACAAATCCCTACAACACACTCAATTAAACCAACCTAGACCCCTAGAAACTCTTGGAATAGAGATCATGTCCAAAACAAAAATCAGAATCTTTTCAACATACATTACTCCCAACAAAACTTTTTCACTTAAATGTTTAAGCGACCAGTTTGAAACGCAAAATACCAACACCAACCAAATTATACTAGGCGACTTCAATAGCTGGCACCACTCCTGGGGATCACATCAAGACAACAGAAGAGGCAGAATCCTATCCAAATTTATCCAAAACGCCAACCTCACTATACTTAACGACGGCTTACCCACCCACTTCTCAACTCACAACACACTCACCCATATAGACCTTTCGTTATGCTGTCCCCAACTCACCCCCCTCACTAACTGGAAAATACTCGAAGACCTCCATGGAAGTGATCACTTCCCAATCCTAATCTCCCTGTTCCCGCAATCTCAAACAACAAACTTTTCTCGTCCCCTGTTCAAAACAAAAGAAGCAGACTGGCAACTTTTCTCAAAATTAACCAATGATATAAGCGAACTTATACCTAACAGTACAAACATCAATAAAGAAGCGGCAATCCTCAACAAAATAATCCTACAATCAGCCCATCATAGTATACCTCAGACAACCCCACAACACTACAGCAAAAACACCCCATGGTGGACTAAGACCCTGACCAAACTTAGGACAAATAAATTCAAAACCTGGCAAACCCTCAAACACTCTAACAGCACAGAAAATCTCATTAAATACAAACGAGCTAATGCACTCTTCCGGAGAGAGCTAAAAATATCAAAAAATAAAGCTATAACAGACTTCACATCCACAATTTCACCCAACACCCCGTCAGACAAAATCTGGTCAAACATCAGACGTTTCTGCGGACATAATCCAACAAAAACCATACATAGTATCACAGATCCAAATAACAACCTACTCACGACAGACACATCCCACATAACTCAACTTTTTGCTCAACACTGGTCAGACCACTCCAAAGACGAAAACTTCAACCAAAACTTCACCGACAACAAATACACAGCCAAACCAACCAACTACATTCCCAGTGCGACAGCACAGACAATAGAATCTGATATTACACAAATAGAACTCCTAGCTGCACTACACTCCCTTAGAGGAACCACTCCTGGCCTCAATAGAATATCCTACCCCATGATCAAAAACACCTCCCACGTCCTAAAAACCAGAATCACAAACCTATTTAATACCATTTTCAACAACTTCATCCCGCAATCCTACAAAACCAGCCTAGTCATACCTATCCTAAAACCCAACTCAAACAAAACAATAATAACCAACTATAGACCAATCTCACTTAACTGCTGCCTTTCCAAAACTTTAGAAAAAATAATAGCCAAACGCCTATGGTGGTTTGTAACCCAAAAAAACCTCATCCACCCCAACCAATCGGGTTTTAAACACGGCAAATCGGTTTCAGACGGTCTGCTCCTTGCAGACCACCTGATAACCAAGTTGCTGAAAACCAAAAAGCACACCTCTGTCATTGCCCTTGACTTTTCAAAGGCCTTCGACAGAGTCGGAGTGCACACTATAGTCGACCAGCTAATCAGCTGGAAAGTTGGCCCTAAAATTATTAACTTCGTCAAAAACTTTATGTCAAACTGAAAAATAATACTGAAAATAAAAAATAGCATTAGCTCCCCATATCCCCTCTACAACGGCATCCCCCAAGGATCGCCAATATCGGTCATTCTTTTCTTAATTGCCTACAACAGACTCGCCTACATCATCAGCCTACAAAAAGAAATACAATTCAGTGCCTATGCCGACGACTTTTTCCTTATTATTCCCCTCAATAGACAAAAAAACCAAACGTACAACCTCAACAGCCTTTTCTCAAAAATTCACGAATGGTGTTCATACTCAGGAGCCTCACTTTCCCTAGAAAAATGCCAACACCTACACATTTGCCGAAAGCAGAACTGCACATGCAACATTTCATGCAATAATACCCCAATTCCCTCAGTCTCCAACCTAAAAATCTTAGGACTAACAATAAACAATAAATACAGATGGGACTCACACATAAAACAAATCCAACCGGCCTTAAACAACAAACTTAACATAATTAAATGCCTATCAAGCCCGAAACTAAACTGCAACACACACACGCTTTTAAATAAAACTAAATCAACCCTAATCTCAAAAATAGACTACGCACTTTTTATCTACGGCCACGCACCTAAATCAACCATCAACAAACTCAAAACTTTATTTAACGCCGCAATTCGCATTTCACTGGGAGCACTTCGCTCAACCCCCATCCCCAACCTGCTTTATGAAGCAAACGTACCCACAATAGAACAAAAAAGAGACCTGATCACATCTAAAACATACAAAACACTACTCCACAGTTCAAACTCACCACTTTACAAATACATTAAACAATACGGGACCCAAAAAAGAAGCAAATTAACGTCAACACTAGAAAAAATCATCCTCTCATGCAAACAACACAACATTCCCTACCTCCCTTTTCCTAACAAAACAACCACCCCCCAATGGACATTTTCCCCCTCCCTTATCAACACTACACTACAAAAATTTAGCAAATCCAACACACCGCCAACCGTATACAGACAACAATTTCTGGAACTCAAAGACAAATACTACAACCATACATTCATATACACAGATGGCTCTTTGCAAAATAGCACAGCCACTTTTGCCATCACCACCGAAAATGAAATCTTAAAAAGATGCATTCTACCCCACTACTCATCAGTCCTCTCAGCCGAAACACTAGCAATTCTAGACGCAATAAAACTAATTCAAAAAAGACCGGGCAACTACATAGTTTGTTCTGACTCCCTCGCATCCTTAAAATCCGTCCGAAACATCAACAACAACAACTTATATCCCACAACCATTAGATCCATCCTCACAAAAACTCCCCCTAGAATAAAACTCCTTTGGATACCTGACCACTGTGGCATTGAAGGAAACGAGCTAGCCGACACGACAGCCAAATCCACATACAATATGCCCCTACACTATACCCCTAACTTCAACACTACAGACATAACAAAATTTCTGGCGAAGGAGCTAACTTATAAACTCAAACAAAACTTAGAGCTCTGCAACAGATGGTACAAACAACTAAACACAAACCCAACAAACACAACCCTTTACCTAAAAAATATAAATCAAAAAAACATTACACGCAGCGACCAAATTAAAATAGTAAGACTCAGACTAGGACACACAAGATTCACACAACAACACTACAACAACCCGGACAACATCATACCCTGCCCAAACTGTCATACAACAAATGATCTGACAATTAAACATATCCTCACCAACTGCACTGCAACTTCATACTTAAAAAACCAAATATTCCGAAGCAGGTGCCCCCTATCGCTTCTCGAAAACCCAACCCCTGAAAATATCTCCAAAATAATTGAATTCCTTAAAACAACAAACATGTATCGCCTTCTATGATCTAACCCAATGTAAATATGTAAATATGTAAGTGTAATATGTATATAAACGAGAAAGAAGGGCTATCTTCGGCATGCCGAAGATCTAATACCCTTGCAGACCCAACCTTTTAATGCCGAGAAAATGGTTAAGGCCGAGTTTGGTCAAGGTATATTGATAAACAAAAAATATATTAATCAAAAACCGATGTAAATAAGATTTTGCAAAAATGAAGGGAGCATAGTGAAATCTTTAAATGCCGTGTTTAATCGAAAAATCATGAAAAACAAAAATTCTCCATACTAAATTAATTTTCGACCGATCGTTCCTATGGCAGCTATATGATATAGTGGTCCGATCTTAATAGGATTTTGCATATATATGAGGAGCATAGTTAAACTAATAAATGCCGAGTTTGGTCAAGATATCTTGAAAAACAAAATTTTTTTCATACAAGATCCTACTTTTCGACAAATCGTTCCTATGGCAGCTATATGATATAGTGGTCCGATCTTAATAGGATTTCGCCTATATATGAGGAGCATAGTAAAACTAATAAATGTCGAGTTTGGTCAAGATATCTTGATAAACAAACGGTTTTTTCATACAAAAACTTAATTTTCGACCGATCGTTCCTATGGCAGCTATATGATATAGTGGTCCGATCTTAATAGGATTTTGCATATATATGAGGAGCATAGTAAAACTAATAAATGCCGAGCTTGGTCAAGATATCTTGACAAACAAAATGTTTTTTCATACAAAAACTTAATTTTCGACCGATTGTTCCTATGGCGGATATATGATATAGTGGTCCGATCTTAATAGAATTTTGCATATATATGAGGAGCATAGTTAAACTAATAAATGTCGAGTTTGGTCAAGATATCTTGATAAACAAAAGGTTTTTTCATACAAAAACTTAATTTTCGACCGATCGTTCCTATGGCAGCTATATGATATAGTGGTCCGATCTTAATAGGATTTTGCATATATATGAGGAGCTTAGTAAAACTAATAAATGCCGAGTTTGGTCAAGATATCTTGACAAACAAAATGTTTTTTCATACAAAAACTTAATTTTCGACCGATCGTTCCTATGGCGGCTATATGATATAGTGGTCCGATCTTAATAGAATTTTGCATATATATGAGGAGCATAGTAAAACTAATAAATGTCGAGTTTGGTCAAGATATCTTGATAAACAAAAGGTTTTTTCATACAAAAACTTAATTTTCGACCGATCGTTCCTATGGCAGCTATATGATATAGTGGTCCGATCCAGCTGGTTTTGACATATGTGCTGCGTGCAACAGAAATAGGGACTTCTGCAAAGTTTCATTAAGATAGCTTTAAAACTGAGGGACTAGTTCGCATAGAAACAGACAGACGGACAGACGGACATGGCTATATCGACTCGGCTGTTGATGCTGATCAAGAATATATATACTTTATGGGGTCGGAGATGTCTCCTTCTATGCGTTACACATTTCACGACAAAATTATAATACCCTCTGCAAGGGTATAAAAATGTAAATAAGTATAGCAGCAAGCCGAAGGCCCCCGCAGCCAGTGCTCTAGAAATAAGTTAGCCTTAATTTTTAATTATACCTAACTATTATAAATAAATAAAACGAGAAAGAAGGGCTATCTTCGGCATGCCGAAGATCTAATACCCTTGCAGACCCAACCTTTTAATGCCGAGAAAATGGTTAAGGCCGAGTTTGGTCAAGGTATATTGATAAACAAAAAATATATTAATCAAAAACCGATGTAAATAAGATTTTGCAAAAATGAAGGGAGCATAGTGAAATCTTTAAATGCCGTGTTTAATCGAAAAATCATGAAAAACAAAAATTCTCCATACTAAATTAATTTTCGACCGATCGTTCCTATGGCAGCTATATGATATAGTGGTCCGATCTTAATAGGATTTTGCATATATATGAGGAGCATAGTTAAACTAATAAATGCCGAGTTTGGTCAAGATATCTTGAAAAACAAAATTTTTTTCATACAAGATCCTACTTTTCGACAAATCGTTCCTATGGCAGCTATATGATATAGTGGTCCGATCTTAATAGGATTTCGCCTATATATGAGGAGCATAGTAAAACTAATAAATGTCGAGTTTGGTCAAGATATCTTGATAAACAAAAGGTTTTTTCATACAAAAACTTAATTTTCGACCGATCGTTCCTATGGCAGCTATATGATATAGTGGTCCGATCTTAATAGGATTTTGCATATATATGAGGAGCTTAGTAAAACTAATAAATGCCGAGTTTGGTCAAGATATCTTGACAAACAAAATGTTTTTTCATACAAAAACTTAATTTTCGACCGATCGTTCCTATGGCGGCTATATGATATAGTGGTCCGATCTTAATAGAATTTTGCATATATATGAGGAGCATAGTAAAACTAATAAATGTCGAGTTTGGTCAAGATATCTTGATAAACAAAAGGTTTTTTCATACAAAAACTTAATTTTCGACCGATCGTTCCTATGGCAGCTATATGATATAGTGGTCCGATCCAGCTGGTTTTGACATATGTGCTGCGTGCAACAGAAATAGGGACTTCTGCAAAGTTTCATTAAGATAGCTTTAAAACTGAGGGACTAGTTCGCATAGAAACAGACAGACGGACAGACGGACAGACGGACAGACGGTCAGACGGACAGACGGACAGACGGACATGGCTATATCGACTCGGCTGTTGATGCTGATCAAAAATATATATACTTTATGGGGTCGGAGATGTCTCCTTCTATGCGTTACACATTTCACGACAAAATTATAATACCTTCTGCAAGGGTATAAAAAAATATACTTAACATCACAAGAAATAAAATTCTATGAAATGTGACGTCATAATTGTTGATTTAAATGCATATGTCGATCAAAACGGGGGACGCAGAGTGATTTGTTGTTGCTTCTTATGGTAAATGATCTTTTTTTATACCCTTGCAGAGGGTATTATAATTTTGTCGTGAAATGTGTAACGCATAGAAGGAGACATCTCCGACCCCATAAAGTATATATATTCTTGATCAGCATCAACAGCCGAGTCGATATAGCCATGTCCGTCTGTCCGTCTGTCCGTCTGACCGTCTGTCCGTCTGTCCGTCTGTCCGTCTGTCTGTTTCTATGCGAACTAGTCCCTCAGTTTTAAAGCTATCTTAATGAAACTTTGCAGAAGTCCCTATTTCTGTTGCACGCAGCACATATGTCAAAACCAGCTGGATCGGACCACTATATCATATAGCTGCCATAGGAACGATCGGTCGAAAATTAAGTTTTTGTATGAAAAAACCTTTTGTTTATCAAGATATCCTGACCAAACTCGACATTTATTAGTTTTACTATGCTCCTCATATATATGCAAAATTCTATTAAGATCGGACCACTATATCATATAGCCGCCATAGGAACGATCGGTCGAAAATTAAGTTTTTGTATGAAAAAACATTTTGTTTGTCAAGATATCTTGACCAAACTCGGCATTTATTAGTTTTACTAAGCTCCTCATATATATGCAAAATCCTATTAAGATCGGACCACTATATCATATAGCTGCCATAGGAACGATCGGTCGAAAATTAAGTTTTTGTATGAAAAAACCTTTTGTTTATCAAGGTATCTTCACCAAACTCGACATTTATTAGTTTTACTATGCTCCTCATATATATGCAAAATTCTATTAAGAGCGGACCACTATGTCATATAGCCGCCATAGGAACGATCGGTCGAAAATTAAGTTTTTGTATGAAAAAACATTTTGTTTGTCAAGATATCTTGACCAAACTCGGCATTTATTAGTTTTACTAAGCTCCTCATATATATGCAAAATCCTATTAAGATCGGACCACTATATCATATAGCCGCCATAGGAACGATCGGTCGAAAATTAAGTTTTTGTATGAAAAAACATTTTGTTTGTCAAGATATCTTGACCAAACTCGGCATTTATTAGTTTTACTAAGCTCCTCATATATATGCAAAATCCTATTAAGATCGGACCACTATATCATATAGCTGCCATAGGAACGATCGGTCGAAAATGAAGTTTTTGTATGAAAAAACCTTTTGTTTATCAAGATATCTTCACCAAACTCGACATTTATTAGTTTTACTATGCTCCTCATATATATGCAAAATTCTATTAAGAGCGGACCACTATGTCATATAGCCGCCATAGGAACGATCGGTCGAAAATTAAGTTTTTGTATGAAAAAACATTTTGTTTGTCAAGATATCTTGACCAAACTCGGCATTTATTAGTTTTACTAAGCTCCTCATATATATGCAAAATCCTATTAAGATCGGACCACTATATCATATAGCTGCCATAGGAACGATCGGTCGAAAATTAAGTTTTTGTATGAAAAAACCTTTTGTTTATCAAGATATCTTGACCAAACTCGACATTTATTAGTTTTACTATGCTCCTCATATATATGCAAAATTCTATTAAGATCGGACCACTATATCATATAGCCGCCATAGGAACGATCGGTCGAAAATTAAGTTTTTGTATGAAAAAACATTTTGTTTGTCAAGATATCTTGACCAAACTCGGCATTTATTAGTTTTACTAAGCTCCTCATATATATGCAAAATCCTATTAAGATCGGACCACTATATCATATAGCTGCCATAGGAACGATCGGTCGAAAATTAAGTTTTTGTATGAAAAAACCTTTTGTTTATCAAGATATCTTGACCAAACTCGACCTTTATTAGTTTTACTATGCTCCTCATATATATGCAAAATTCTATTAAGATCGGACCACTATATCATATAGCCGCCATAGGAACGATCGGTCGAAAATTAAGTTTTTGTATGAAAAAACATTTTGTTTGTCAAGATATCTTGACCAAACTCGGCATTTATTAATTTTACTATGCTCCTCATATATATGCAAAATCGTATTAAGATCGGACCACTATATCATATTATTAAGTTTTTGTATGGAGAATTTTTTGTTTTTCATGATTTTGCGATTAAACACGGCATT
This sequence comes from Drosophila littoralis, assembly GCA_018903485.1. NCBI lineage: Eukaryota > Metazoa > Arthropoda > Insecta > Diptera > Drosophilidae > Drosophila > Drosophila littoralis. Next base: position 17,496 of record JAEIGF010000350.1, on the reverse strand, counting down.
TAAAGATTTCACTATGCTTCCTTCATTTTTGCTAAATCTTATTTACATCGGTTTTTGATTAAAAGCCTTTTTTTTGTTTATCAATATACCTTGACCAAACTCGGCCTTAACCATTTTCTCGGCATTAAAAGGTTGGGTCTGCAAGGGTATTAGATCTTCGGCATGCCGAAGATAGCCCTTCTTTCTCGTTAAATATACATTTTTATCCAATGTTTGAGAAAAATGTAATTTCGTATTTAGTGTGCAACTATTGGTACAATAATCATAATTAATTTTTTTGCCGAAACATTATATACCATATTTATAAATAAGGGTATCAATGCCGCGACGCGCCTAATAGTTGTTGTATGTGTGTCTCATCGCATATATATTGGTGCAAATCTGCACACATGTTTGTATCTGCCAAGCCAAGGGAAGTCTATGAACTTAAGAAGATTGCAATATTCTGTTGCGCATGTGACGTCACAGCCTAAGGCTTATTCCGTGCGATTATTTCGTAATTAAAATGATTACATATGTCAATCAATTATTTACTATAAAGGACCCTTTTCATAAATTATTTAAATGTACGTTATAAAGGTAGAAATATATACAAAGAAATAAAATTCTATGAAATGTGACGTCATAATTTCTTATGTTAACGCGCCGTGCGCATAACCCTTTGATTTGAATGCATATGTCGATCAAAACGGGGGACGCAGAGTGATTTGTTGTTGCTTCCTATGGTAAATGATCTTTTTTTATACCCTTGCAGAGGGTATGATAATTTTGTCGTGAAATGTGTAACGCATAGAAGGAGACATCTCCGACCCCATAAAGTATATATATTCTTGATCAGCATCAACAGCCGAGTCGATATAGCCATGTCCGTCTGTCCGTCTGTCCGTCTGTCTGTTTCTATGCGAACTAGTCCCTCAGTTTTTAAGCTATCTTAATGAAACTTTGCAGAAGTCCCTATTTCTGTTGCACGCAGCACATATGTCAAAACCAGCTGGATCGGACCACTATATCATATAGCTGCCATAGGAACGATCGGTCGAAAATTAAGTTTTTGTATGAAAAAACCTTTTGTTTATCAAGATATCTTGACCAAACTCGACATTTATTAGTTTTACTATGCTCCTCATATATATGCAAAATTCTATTAAGATCGGACCACTATATCATATAGCCGCCATAGGAACGATCGGTCGAAAATTAAGTTTTTGTATGAAAAAACATTTTGTTTGTCAAGATATCTTGACCAAACTCGGCATTTATTAGTTTTACTAAGCTCCTCATATATATGCAAAATCCTATTAAGATCGGACCACTATATCATATAGCTGCCATAGGAACGATCGGTCGAAAATTAAGTTTTTGTATGAAAAAACCTTTTGTTTATCAAGATATCTTGACCAAACTCGACCTTTATTAGTTTTACTATGCTCCTCATATATATGCAAAATTCTATTAAGATCGGACCACTATATCATATAGCCGCCATAGGAACGATCGGTCGAAAATTAAGTTTTTGTATGAAAAACATTTTGTTTGTCAAGATATCTTGACCCAACTCGGCATTTATTACTTTTACTAAGCTCCTCATATATATGCAAAATCCTATTAAGATCGGACCACTATATCATATAGCTGCCATAGGAACGATCGGTCGAAAATTAAGTTTTTGTATGAAAAAACCTTTTGTTTTTCAAGATATCTTGACCAAACTCGACATTTATTAGTTTTACTATGCTCCTCATATATATGCAAAATTCTATTAAGATCGGACCACTATATCATATAGCCGCCATAGGAACGATCGGTCGAAAATTAAGATTTTGTATGAAAAAACATTTTGTTTGTCAAGATATCTTGACCAAACTCGGCATTTATTAGTTTTACTAAGCTCCTCATATATATGCAAAATCCTATTAAGATCGGACCACTATATCATATAGCTGCCATAGGAACGATCGGTCGAAAATGAAGTTTTTGTATGAAAAAACCTTTTGTTTATCAAGATATCTTGACCAAACTCGACATTTATTAGTTTTACTATGCTCCTCATATATATGCAAAATTCTATTAAGATCGGACCACTATATCATATAGCCGCCATATTAACGATCGGTCGAAAATTAAGATTTTGTATGAAAAAACATTTTGTTTTTCAAGATATCTTAACCAAACTCGGCATTTATTAGTTTTACTATGCTCCTCATATATATGCAAAATCCTATTAAGATCGGACCACTATATCATATTATTAAGTTTTTGTATGGTGAAGAAAGAAGGGCTATCTTCGGCATGCCGAAGATCTAATACCCTTGCAGACCTAACCTTTTAATGCCGAGAAAATGGTTAAGGCCGAGTTTGGTCAAGGTATATTGATAAACAAAAAAAAAGGCTTTTAATCAAAAACCGATGTAAATAAGATTTAGCAAAAATGAAGGAAGCATAGTGAAATCTTTAAATGCCGTGTTTAATCGCAAAATCATGAAAAACAAAAAATTCTCCATACGAAAACTTAATAATATGATATAGTGGTCCGATCTTAATAGGATTTTGCATATATATGAGGAGCATAGTAAAACTAACAAATGCCGAGTTTGGTTAAGATATCTTGAAAAACAAAATGTTTTTTCATACAAAAACTTAATTTTCGATCGATCGTTCCTATGGCAGCTATATGATATAGTGGTCCGATCTTAATGGGATTTTGCATATATATGAGGAGCTTAGTAAAACTAATAAATGCCGAGTTTGGTCAAGATATCTTGACAAACAAAATGTTTTTCATACAAAAACTTAATTTTCGACCGATCGTTCCTATGGCGGCTATATGACATAGTGGTCCGATCTTAATAGAATTTTGCATATATATGAGGAGCATAGTAAAACTAATAAATGTCGAGTTTGGTCAAGATATCTTGATAAACAAAAGGTTTTTTCATACAAAAACTTAATTTTCGACCGATCGTACCTATGGCAGCTATATGATATAGTGGTCCGATCTTAATAGGATTTTGCATATATATGAGGAGCATAGTAAAACTAATAAATGTCGAGTTTGGTCAAGATATCTTGACAAACAAAATGTTTTTTCATACAAAAACTTAATTTTCGACCGATCGTTCCTATGGCGGCTATATGATATAGTGGTCCGATCTTAATAGAATTTTGCATATATATGAGGAGCATAGTAAAACTAATAAATGTCGAGTTTGGTCAAGATATCTTAATAAACAAAAGGTTTTTCATACAAAAACTTAATTTTCAACCGATCGTTCCTATGGCAGCTATATGATATAGTGGTCCGATCTTAATAGGATTTTGCATATATATGAGGAGCTTAGTAAAACTAATAAATGCCGAGTTTGGTCAAGATATCTTGACAAACAAAATGTTTTTTCATACAAAAACTTAATTTTCGACCGATCGTTCCTATGGCGGCTATATGATATAGTGGTCCGATCTTAATAGAATTTTGCATATATATGAGGAGCTTAGTAAAACTAATAAATGCCGAGTTTGGTCAAGATATCTTGACAAACAAAATGTTTTTTCATACAAAAACTTAATTTTCGACCGATCGTTCCTATGGCGGCTATATGATATAGTGGTCCGATCTTAATAGAATTTTGCATATATATGAGGAGCATAGTAAAACTAATAAATGTCGAGTTTGGTCAAGATATCTTGATAAACAAAAGGTTTTTTCATACAAAAACTTAATTTTCGACCGATCGTTCCTATGGCAGCTATATGATATAGTGGTCCGATCTTAATAGGATTTTGCATATATATGAGGAGCTTAGTAAAAGTAATAAATGCCGAGTTTGGTCAAGATATCTTGACAAACAAAATGTTTTTTCATACAAAAACTTAATTTTCGACCGATCGTTCCTATGGCGGCTATATGATATAGTGGTCCGATCTTAATAGAATTTTGCATATATATGAGGAGCATAGTAAAACTAATAAATGTCGAGTTTGGTCAAGATATCTTGATAAACAAAAGGTTTATTCATACAAAAATTTAATTTTCGACCGATCGTTCCTATGGCAGCTATATGATATAGTGGTCCGATCCAGCTGGTTTTGACATATGTGATGCGTGCAACAGAAATAGGGACTTCTGCAAAGTTTCATTAAGATAGCTTTAAAACTGAGGGACTAGTTCGCATAGAAACAGACAGACGGACAGACGGACATGGCTATATCGACTCGGCTGTTGATGCTGATCAAGAATATATATACTTTATGGGGTCGGAGATGTCTCCTTCTATGCGTTACACATTTCACGACAAAATTATAATACCCTCTGCAAGGGTATAAATATAGTTCGTGTGCAACTGATATCTAAGCAAAACGAATCATTCATGACCGACTGAATAACTGAACTAAACGAATAGTTCATGACCGACTGAATAACTGAGGAGAATGTAACGTTCATGACCAACTGAATGAATGAACGAGTGAACTAAATGACCGATTTAGTTCACGACCCGAAAATGAACGAGTGAACTTATTCAGCAAATTGAACTAGAAATCCCCACACTAGTGGTAGGTAACGAATTGCATCTGGGATTCGCAAAGATGCAAACACGTTTTGGGGGTTAGTCGGTGTTGGTTGGTGTGGGGGTGGTATGTTCGAAGTCGATGCCATTGTTACAGCTGTTTCTTTTGTAATAGTCTTGTCTCTAGGTATGGTTTTTCGGGCAGTTACTTCTGTTATATTTTATTTTTATACCCTTGCAGAGGGTATTATAATTTTGTCGTGAAATGTGTAACGCATAGAAGGAGACATCTCCGACCCCATAAAGTATATATATTCTTGATCAGCATGAACAGCCGAGTCGATATAGCCATGTCCGTCTGTCCGTCTGTCTGTTTCTATGCGAACTAGTCTCTCAGTTTTAAAGCTATCTTAATGAAACTTTGCAGAAGTCCCTTTTTCTGTTGCACGCAGCACATATGTCAAAACCAGCTGGATCGGACCACTATAGCATATAGCTGCCATAGGAACGATCGGTCGAAAATTAAGTTTTTGTATAAAAAAACATTTTGTTTTTCAAGATATCTTAACCAAACTCGGCATTTATTAGTTTTACTATGCTCCTCATATATATGCAAAATCGTATTAAGATCGGACCACTATATCATCTAGTTGCCATAGAAACGATCGGTCGAAAATGTAGTTCTTGTATGAAAAAACATTTTATTTTTCAAGATATCTTGACCAAACTCGGCATTTATTAGTTTTACTATGCTCCTCATATATATGCAAAATCCTATTAAGATCGGACCACTATATCATATAGCTGCCATAGGAACGATCCGTCGAAAAGTAGGATCTTGTATGAAAAACATTTTGTTTTTCAAGATATCTTGACCAAACTCGGCATTTATTAGTTTTACTATGCTCCTCATATATATGCAAAATCCTATTAAGATCGGACCACTATATCATATAGCTGCCATAGGAACGATCCGTCGAAAAGTAGGATCTTGTATGAAAAACATTTTGTTTTTCAAGATATCTTGACCAAACTCGGCATTTATTAGTTTTACTATGCTCCTCATATATATGCAAAATCGTATTAAGATCGGACCACTATATCATATTATTAAGTTTTTGTATGGAGAATTTTTTGTTTTTCATGATTTTGCGATTAAACACGGTTAAACATTTAAAGATTTCACTATGCTCCCTTCATTTTTGCAAAATCTTATTTACATCGGTTTTTGATTAAAAGCCTTTTTTTTTGTTTATCAATATAAGTACCTTGACCAAACTCGGCCTTAACCATTTTCTCGGCATTAAAAGGTTGGGTCTGCAAGGGTATTAGATCTTCGGCATGCCGAAGATAGCCCTTCTTTCTCGTTTGGGTTTGATTTTGCGTTTGCGGACCAACCCGATCTATGGTTTTTAAAACGGTAAAAAGCTCAGAGTTCAGTTCAGCTCATTCTCTTTGCTACTCAATGGCCTAATGCATTGACGCCCGCTGCCCATCGTTCTGAGCGGAGCTCAGTTTCGTTCGTTTGCATATAGTTTAGTTTTTCGTTTGGTCGCAAGCGAGGCACACCTATTTCGAGTTGACTGCCAAGCAACATTATCACATTTCGTAAATTATAATAAGTGCCCTGTGCGGCAAATAAATACATTCGAAACAAAATATAATTCTTTGAATTCGCTGCACACAAGCAGTGATAATTAATTAGTTGCAATAAGTCTTGTAATTACACATTTTGGTGACCCCGACGTGCGTTGCTGGGTTTTGAGTCGCAATTGCACATCATCACCTCTCGACTTGCTCATCAGCTCCAGCTGCGCAAATTCAAGTCCACAGAAGTCGTCTCTGGCATTGGTGATGCACCGTTTTCGTCAGATGGTTTTTCGGTAAACATTAATGTCCAATCTCGAGTGTCTGAGTACTCCACATGCATTCCGGCATTGATTGCACCATCCATCACCGATAATCAGCCTAGCTTCACTCTTGACCCTGCATCATGGAACATTCCGTCAAACATACAACTAGCTGATCCTGAATTCTTCAAATCTCAGCAAATCGACATGTTGATATGAGCCAGTCTGTTTTTCGATCTGCTCTGCGTTGGCCAGATTAAACTAGCTGCTTGACTGCCGATACTGCAAAAGACTCGCTTTGGTTGGCTCGTGGCTAGGCGATCAGTGATGAATCCAGATCTGCTGGTAGACTAGCATCTGCAGACGAATGCACAGATTGACGAAGTAATCCGTCGGTTTTGAGAGCTAGAATTTTGCACCGAGTCTGAGTCATCACCAAAAAGAGAGAAGCGTGACTGCGAGGCACACTTTCAGGCCAATTTCAAACTTCTGCCGACTGGCGAGTATTCGGTTGGTTTACCGCTTCGACTAAGCATGGATCAGCTGGGTGACTCCTATCAAGAGGCGCTTCGCCGATTCCTTAATTTAGAAAGGAAACTAGACCGCAATCCAATATTGAAAACCCAGTATGCAGCCATTATCTAGGAATATCTTGACCTAAATTATATGTCACTTGTTAGCTTAGCTGCACTGGACCAATGCAAGTACTATCTGCCACATCACTGCGTGCTGAAAGAGGATAGCACTACAACCAAGTTAAGGGTCGTGTTTGATGGTTCGGCAGCTACTACCTTTGGATGCACGCTGAATGATGCACTGATGGCAGGTCCTACCATCCAAACGAAACTGTTTTCGATACTGATCTGGTTTTCTAACATTTGCATACATTTGCCCTCACAGGCGATATATCCAAAATGTATCTATGCGTACAAGTCGAACCAGCAGACAGCTATTATCAATGTATCCTGTGGCGTGATTCTCAGCATCAGAATATACAGATTTATAAATTAGACACCATCACGGTAGAGGAGCGCTAGGGCTCCGAACAGTGCGGCAGGGCCTTAGCTTAGTGAAATCGTATAGGGTAGCGCGTAGTAAGCGAATGTGAATAAAAATGAAGTTACATGTGTGAATAGAGGTTCAGCCTACCGACCGTGTGAGCAATCCCGGCCGTGTACGTGTGAATCTTGGTTTCGGGGCCGAGCAATCTCGGCCGTGTGTATGCTCTCTCCTCCCTATGCTATGAAAGTAGTAGGGGCGTAGTTTGTTTGAAACACTTTCTCTCCCCTCTAAACCCTCCGTCCCAGCAAATTAAAAAATATCTGGTAAATTGCTGGTAATGGTAAGACTGAGAGTTGTACCCCGGTCTGTAGCTTCCTTACAACTTGCAAGATTGGATTTCGCCTACAGTGATAGGGCCAATCTATCAATCACTTCACTTCACCAACACCCAACAACGTAACAAACCAAGCTGAAACCCCAAACCAAACTAATAAAAGGTATGAAAACCACTTAAGGTTCAATCAAGTTCGAAAAAACCAGAATTTTGAGCAAAGCAACAAGACTCCTCAACCTCCACCGGAGCTCATGGATGTAGATAAATCCATACAACTACAAAATACACCTTATCCGTATCCCCAAAATCATAATTCAGCGCAACAGAGAAAACGGTTCAGAAACCTTACAAGCTCATGAGTATTAATAACCTTGAGGAAGACCATTTTCCTCTTAATTTTCAGAATAGACAAAAAAAAATAATAAAAATATTAAAATATTAATTGACACCGGTGCTACCGCTTGTTACATAAAAGAGGGTATATATGGTAATGCAGAAGAATAAGTTATAAAAAAAAAAGAATAAAAACTGTAAACGGTTACAGTATTATAACGCACTTTCATAATAATATAAATCTAGACGCAGATCTATTAGGTGGCTATTATCTACTGAAGGAGATTAAAGCAGTAATCGACTTATTAAATGGAACTCTGATTCATAACAACAAAGTGGAAAAAATTAATTTCGTAAAACATGTCCAAGAAACGGTTGGCAATTTAAAAAGTTCTAACGAAGACTATAACGTTGCCTCTTATTTAAACTTTCAAAACGGAAAATGTCAATAATTTTACCTATTTAATGTATCCAATATAGAATCATCGACGTTAAGTGACGCTGATAGCCCACGTGTCCAAGGGATTACAAATTACGATAATCTTAAGGACGAAAAGCAAAAGAAGAAAAAAGTCAAAAAGAGCAGACGTCGTTATCCTCCACGACAAGTTCTTCTTTGTGCAAAATAAATCATTCCATTAATGAAATGGATAACTTGAATATCCTTGAGCAACATGTCGTTTAACAAATACAAACCAAACATTTTGAGATTCAAACAAGTCTCCCTTTTAGAACAGATATTAGAGGAGAGATAAGAACAGTAAACGAGAATGCAATTTATATTAAGCAATATCTTTATCCTCATTCAGCTAATAATTTTGTTGGTCAGGAAATAAATAGGATGTTAAACAAAAACATAATAAGGCCCAGCAGAAGTCCTTGTAATGCCCCGGCATGGGTAGTAAGAAACAAGGCTTTTAATGAAGATGGAAGCCAAAAAAACGATTAGTAATTGATTTCAAACAAGTAAGAGGTTCTAGTCGGGAGCTCCCGACTAGGGAATACCCTGAATCTTCTTATTCCAACACCAAATGCAGCTCGCGCTACTCGCTCTTCTGCTTTAGTAGATAGAGAGTAGGATGTCGATATCGATTTTTATCGATTGATTTTAAACGGGGCAAGTTATCGAATATCGGAAACAAACTCGATCTGCGTAGGCCCTAGGAGGACATACAGCTAAAATTTCAAGTCTCTAGCTGTTATAGGTTCTGAGATCCTTGCGTTCATACATATGAAATATGAAGACATCGAAAAAACATTCCATTAACAATGGAAAATACGAATTACTTCGTTTGCCATTTGGGCTTGCGACAATATATTGCGTGAAAAAATCGGAAAAACTTGTCACTTTTATATGGAAGATATTGCAGATTTTTCAGATAATCCGAAACAACATTTTGATGATATACATTTTCTTTAGAAAATAAATATAAATTTTAGGTTACATAGTATCATATAATATTATTTAAGCCGACCTTAAAAATATAATCGATTATGAAATACCACTTTCCATTTAACGGAATTACGAGGCATTCTTTGTTTAACAGGCGATTACAGAAAGTTTGTAAAAAACTATGAGACTATAGCAAAACCACTCACTAAACTGTTACAGGGACTTAATAGTATGGTTTCAGAACATATGTCTAAAAAAATAGAAATATGTTTAGACGAAGAAGCTATCTCAGCTTTTTCACACTTAACATCACACGCCTGTTCTAAAAACAAAAACAACAAAAAAACAAAAAAAAGAAAACCAATGGAACACCACAACAAAAAATTATCTGAGATTCGCAAAGAGACTAAAAAAGTACAAAAGGCCAATGGTTTAAACCTAAAACGCACCCGGGCTAAGTAATTGGTTTGGGAACATGGCCAATCGAACAAGGCACATTTCTGGTCAGTCGTATGTGTGTCATCTCATACACAGTACCTGTTGAATCTGCCTGCGGAAAGCCTATGCATGTGTTACTATTTATTAATGACCCTATTCATACTATTAAATGGCTGTAATAGCAAGTATAGACTAAACACCAAATGCGCTGGGAATTGCTATGTTTTCGTTGATGACAATTAAGGCCTTGTTGCCTACTATGCTGCCTGTTCCAAAAAGCAACACACAGTGGCATCTGATCAACTAAAATTTGTATTTTAATACCATACGGGGGACCAGGGTGCGCGTTATTCAGCATGAGCCATGTTTGATTCCTATGAAATGAGCCGATTTCGAGGGATTGCTGAAAATTCCCTATCCAGCTAGCCGGAGCACGCTTGAGAGAATGGGCAGGAGGGAGGGCAACTAGGAAGAGCGACAGCTCTTAAGCTGTACCGGATATGGGCAACGCAGCCGTCGCTGTGAGGCGAAAAGGATAACCAGCCGGATACAAAACTGAGGGCTCAGATCGCCAGCCATTTGCCTGGCAAAAGATCAGTCAGACTAGATTTGGTAGCACAGTAGCATGAACGATATTAGACAAAGTGCACTGGCGAAGGACAGGCTTGTAGATCTGTAGATAGGTCGGCCCAGAAAACGCCAGTGAAATAAAAGGTTACTGTCGCGCCACAACGTGGCTTGGCATGATGAGATGCATTTGGCACGCAGACTGTTCGTTGTATGGTGAACGACAGTCATGGCGGACACATCCGTGTCAACATGATGTCCTTCCGACGTCATGAGAGGAGGCATAGCGGAAGACGCACTAACCGTAGCAACAGCCAGGCTGGGAGGCATCGTTGTCGTAGTGACAGGTTGGCAACCACAACTGGTTGGTGTCCTGATTGGACCAGGATTGCTGTTTTTGAAGGGAGGCTTCCTCGTAGACTGATAACGGGAGAAGTCTGTGAAACCAGGTGGGAATACGTTGCCCAGGTGCAGGTGAGCAGTTTCGGCACGAACATCGACCTCAAACTAACAGAATAGTTGCGACCGCGTAACGAGCTTACAACAATACAGTCTAAAGCTGCTCCGCCTAGCTGACATAATGCAGCTCCGCAGAGTTCCAGCTTTGGTACAGTGATGGGCCACGGGAGTGCACAGCGTCCCTCGACACAGTGATGGTCTTCACGTTGGTTCACCGCATGCTCCAGAGATTATCAGACAAAATTTGATTTTTTATAACAAAGTTAAAGGACAGCTCAGATAAAAGAAAAAGAAAACAGCCGCCTAGCGCTGTATTATTTAGGCTGAGAATAATGCCACTACCATCAATTTGTGACTTTTTTGATATATCGCTGATGACGTTAAAGTATACAAATACAGAAAACCAGATCAGTATCGAAAACAGTTTCGTTTGGATGGCAGGTCCTACCAACGATACGATACTGATCTGGTTTTCTAACATTTGCATACATTTGCCCTTACAGGCGATATATCCAAAATGTATCTATGCGTACAAGTCGAACCAGCAGACAGCTATTATCAATGTATCCTGTGGCGTGATTCTCAGCATCAGAATATACAGATTTATAAATTAGACACCATCACGGCACAAAACCAGCATCGATTCTGTCAGTGCGAGCTATGCACCAACAGGCCATGGATGAGCAGAAAGCATTCCCTATTGGCGCTGACATTGTTAAAAGTGACTTCTACGGGGATGATCTCATCTCTGGTGGTAGCTGTGTTCAAGAAGCAGTTGAAATATCGAAGCGAACGTCTGGACTACTCGTCAAGGGCAACTTTAAGCTGCGAAAATGGTGTTCTAGCGACGCAACTGTACTCCAAAACATACCGGAAGAGGATAGAGAATCGCTGCTTGAGCAATGATGGCAGCGATATCACGAAAACGTTAGGCCTCGTTTGGGATTCCGCCTCAGACTGTTTTCTTTTTTCTTTTTCTCCACTGAGGCTACCCTCAAGACTGACAAAACGATCAATCCTGTCGTCAATTGCTCGTTTTTATGACCTGCTTGGTCTTGTTGGTCCTGTTATAAAAAAATCTAAAATTTTGATGCAGGATCTCTGGAGAGAAAAACTGGACTGGGATGAGAGCTTGCCTGTACACTTAAGCACAGCCTGGGTCAATTTCTGCGCTAATTTTGAGCATACGCAGCAATTCCAGTATCCCCGTCGTGCACTCTCATCAGACAGCACGGTTGAGATTCACGGATTTTGTGATGCCATGGCAACACAAGCGTACGTCTCCTGTGTTGCAAGTCGCTGTGGAAAAACCATCACTGTTCGGGGAGCTGCATTATTGGCTCAACTTCAGCGAAGTATACCAACTGAAAGTGTTTAACTGTCGTTAATACTGTTGGTCAGACTCTGTTGTAGTTTTGGCTTGGATTCGCAATGATGCGTCCAAATTCAATATTTTCGTTGCCAATCGGGGCGCAGCCATCCAAGAGCTCACCACTAGCATGGAATAGCATCATATTCCCACTGAATTAAACCCTGCGGATATAATTTCACGAGGAGCGCTGCCCAGTGAACTCTCCAGGTCTCCGTTATGGGCCCATGGCCCGAGTTTTCAGCAAAGAAAAGGAAGAGTGGCCTGCCTCCTGTATACCTTTCGAATCCTTTCCAGAACTTCAACACAAGGTATTACTCGGAACTGCAGCGCAACTTGATCAGTCGATTGGCTGCAAGTTCGTCAACTCGTTCTCCAAGCTGCAACGCGTCTTTGCTTACATTTACAAGTTTGTAAATCGAATCCGAGGAGCTGAAGTAACTGCAAGCAACGTGCATCATGGCACACATCTGTTGCTGCGGTCAGTGCAAATGGCTACTCTTGGCGATGACTACAAGGCACTGATGGAAGGAAGGCCTGTCAAACCGCCTAGCTTAATGGCCTCTCTCGCGCCATTCCTTGATGACTTCGGCCTACTCCTCATCGGTGGACGGCTGAAAAATTCGTCGTTGGACTTCTCAGAGGGACATCCGATTATATTGCCTCGCCAGCATCCTGTGACTCGAGTAATCATAATCCACTTTCATAAACGGAACTTACATGCTGGACCTCGCGCCGTATTGGCTTCGATTCGGCTCCAATACTGGCCCAGAAAACAGTCTCCAGCAGTGTTGCCAAATGCACAATCTGTTTTCGTGCCAAGCCACGATTGGCAGAGCACATAATGGCAGACCTACCAGCTGATCGTCTTGACACATCGTATCCATTTATGGTCACTGGCGTTGATTACTATGGACCATTTTTCTACAAGAGCGAAGTGAGCAACAGGCCACCCGTGAAATGCTACATTAGCCTGTCCATATGCTTCGCTACAAAGGCAGTGCACTTAGAGATTGTAAAGGATCTGTCTACAATATCGTTTCTAAACGCCCTAAAACGAATCACCCTGACTCGCACTCGACCTTTAAGAATCTAGTCTGACAATGCGACAAACTTCGTAGGCGCTAAGAATGAGCTGGCAGATCTGAGCCGCCTGTTCCTGAGTTTTGCCTATCCGACTCAATTGAATGGTCGTTCATCCCTTTCTCTCTCCGCAGCGACAGCTGCGTGCAGTAACAGCAGAAGACAATAATCATAATTACAGCTTAAGAGCAAATAATGTTCGCTCTTTGTAAGTTGCTGCCTACTCCCTTCATCGGCCCTTTGCCTCCTGCCCATTGAGTAATAAACAGATACAGAGCGGTAAAGTCACTCCGAGCTTTTATTACCGTTTTAATTCTCAAGCAAGCTGGATAAGGTTGGTACGCAAACTCAAAATCAAACTCAAGAAATCAAGCTCATTTACCATAGGAATCAACAAAAAATCACTAGCAAAACAACAACAGTGCGCACGAAAACCCATTTTTTCATCGTCCCCCGTTTTGATCTATGAAATTCAGAAGCAAGATTTTGAGGACAAAGGAAAACCAATGCAAAGAAAAGGGGCGGTCAATGCCACTGTGTGTGTTGCTGGTTTCTCTGTCGTTCCTACAAGGCAGCGCATAGAAACCACAACCCAATTCGGGTACTAAATTGTTGTTGCAGAGACGAGTCTCTGCGCAAGTAGGTAGAAAATTTAAATTCCAGCAGGCCATGGCATTCAGATCAAAGGGTTACGTGCACGGCGCACCAACATCACATATTATGACGTCATATTTCACAGAATTTTATTTCTTGTGGTGTTTAGTATATAGTTCTACCTTTATTACGTACATTTAAATAATTTATGAATAGGGTCATTTATAGTAAATAATTGATTGACATATGTAAACATTTTAAATACGAAATAATCGCACGGAATAAGCCTTAGGCTGTGACGCCACATGCGCAACAGAATATTGCAATCTTCTTAAGTTCATAGACTTCAGTTGGCTTATATGCAGATTTGCACCAATATGTATGAGATGACACACATACAACAACTATTAGGCGCGCGTGGCAGTGATTCCCTTATTTTTAGAAATGGTATATAATGTTTCAAGAAAAAAATTAATAATAATTGAACCAATAGTTGCACACTAAATACGAAATAATGTTTTTTAGAGACATTGGATAAAAATGTGTATATAAGAAGGTTTGCGCTATTTGGTTACATTGCTTATGAATATATAAAATACCCTATTTGAGAGGAAGGTAAGATCATAGGCTATAGCCTCAAACAAAAAGGGATAGCAGAGACAAAATTTGTGGTATGCTTTTTTCATCGTCGAGTCGTTTGTTTTGATTATGGTTGTTGTTCTTATAGAAAATGTTTTGAAATTGTTATTGAATTTTAGGCATCGGCAGAAGTAGCTGCAGACAGCCGGGTGTTGTGTTTGCAATTTGTGTTTGCAACATCGGTATCTTGCACCACGTATTTTGAAAAAGAGCTTTTTATCCAAAAGCCTCCTCTTTATCTGTTTATTACTCTATGGTTCTATTCTTTGCTTGCGCGCACGTGTGTGCATTTGTGTCCGAGAAAAGTGACCTCCTTCATGAAGAAGAAAGAATTTGAAGAATTTTTATATATGTATGTACATGTACAGTGTACATTGTACACACACACACATTCATGCCCGTCTGCTTCGGATTCTGTCTTCACTGCGATTGTTTTCTGTGTTGCTATTTTGCTATTTTAATTGGTTTTTTTTTTCTCAATATAGCGTCTTTCATTTGTGTCATAATTTCTTTCTGTTTCTTTTTTTAAGTTTTTGAAACAAACGTGATCGGTCTGTTTTCCTGTGAAAGGACCGCGCCAATGGCAATGTCGGAAGTGTCTGAAGTGAGAACGAACTTTTTTGTATAGTCTGTTTGAGATAGTTCAATTTTTGCATTAGCTGTGATCAAAGCTGAGATAGCTTCTTCGTCTAAACATATTTCTATTTTTTTATATCTGAAACCATACTATTAAAGATCCCTGTAACAATTTAGTGAGTGGTTTTGCTTATAGTCTCATAGTTTTTTACAAACTTTCTGTAATCGCCTGTTAAACAAAGAATGCCCTCGTAATTCCGTTAAATGGAAAGTGGTATTTCATAATCGATTATATTTTAACGGTCGGCTTAAATAATATTATATGATACTATGTAACCTAAAATTTATATTTATTTTCTAAAGAAAATGTATATCATCAAAATGTTGTTTCGATTATCTGAAAATCTTCAATATCGTCCATATAAAAGTTATAAGTTTTTCCGATTTTCACGCAATATATTGTCGCAGCCCAAATGGCAAACGAAGTAATTCGTATTTTCCATTGTTAATGGAATATGATTTCGATGTCTTCATATTTATAACAACTTTTTTTTTTTTTTTTTTTTTTTTTTTTTTTTTTAGACGATGAACGCAAGGATCTCAGAAATAAAATACAGACTTGAAATTTTAGCTGTATGTCCTCCTAGGGCCTACGCAGATCGAGTTTGTTTCCGATATCGATAACCTGCCCTGTTTAAAATCAAATCGATAAAATCGATATCGACATAACCTACTCTCGATCTACTAAAGCAGAAGAGCGAGTAGCGCGAGCTGCATTGGTGTTGGAATAAGAAGAGTTCAGGGTATTCCCAGTCGGGAGCTCCTGACTAGAACCTCTTACTTGTTTGGAAATCAATTACTAATCGTTTTTTGGTTCCATCTTCATTAAAAGCCTTGTTTCTTACTACCCATGCCGGGGCATTACAAGGACTTCTGTTGCCTTATTATGTTTTTTGTTTAACATCCTATTTATTTCCTGACCAACAAAATTATTAGCTGAATGAGGATAAAGATAAAGTTTAATATAAATTGCATTATTTGGTTACTGTTCTTACCTCTCTCCCCAGTATCTGTTCTAAAAGTCGAGACTTGTTTGAATCTCAAATGTTTGGTTTGTATCTGTTAAACCGACATGTTGCTCAAGGATATTCAAGTTATCCATTTCATTAATGGAATGATTTATTTTGGCACAAAGAAGAACTTGACACGGAGGATAACGACGTCTGCTCTTTTGACTTTTTTTCTTCTTTGCTTCGTCCTTAAGATTATCGTAATTTAAAATCCCTCGAATCGTGGGCTATCAGTCACTTAACGTGATGATTCTATATTGGATACATTAAATAGGTAAAATTATTGACATTTTCCGTTTTGAAAGCCAAAATAAGAGGCAACGTTATAGTCTTCGTTAGAACTTTTTAATTGCCAACCGTTTCTTGGACATGTTTTACGAAATTAATTTTTTCCACTTTGTTGTTATGAATCAGAGTTCCATTTAATGAGGTCGATTACCGCTTTAATCTCCTTTCAGATAGATAATAACAACCTAATAGATCTGCGTCTAGATTTATATTATTATGAAAGTGCGCTATAATACTGTAACCGTTTACAGTTTTTATTCTTTTTTTATATTTAGCCCTTTCTGCATTACCATATATACCCTCTTTTATGCAACAAGCGGTAGCATACTAGTGAAATACTTAATATTTAATATTTTTATTATTTTTTTTTTATCATTCTGAAACTTAAGAGGAAAATGGATCTTCCTCAAGGTTATTAGTACTACATGAGCTTGTAAGGTTGCTGGAACCGTTTTCTCTGTTGGGCGTTAAAAACGACTTGGGAAACCGATAAGGGGTATTTTGAAGTTGTAAGGGATTTCATCAGGGATCCATGAGCTCCGGTGGAGGTTGAGGAGTCTTGTTGCTTTATTCAAAATTCTGGTTTTTCGAACTTGATTGAACCTTAAGTGTTTCCTTCATACCTTTATTAGTTAGGTTTGGGGTTTCAGCTTGGTTTGTTACGTTGTTGGGTGTTGGTGAAGTGAAGTGATTGATAGATTGGCCCCATCACTGTAGGCGAAAATAATCTTGCAAGTTGTAAGGAAGCTACAGACCGGGGTACAACTCAGTCTTGGCCATCACCAGCAATTTACCAGATATTTTTTTTAATTTGGTGGGACGGAGGGCTTAGTAGGGGGAGAGAAAGTATTTCAAACAAACGACGCGCCCTACTACTTTCATAGCATAGTGAGGAGAGAGAGCACACACGGCTTAGATTGCTCACGCGGCTCCGAAAACCAAGATTCACTCGCACACGGCCGGGATTACTCACACGGTCGGTAGGCTGAACCCTCTATT